>JAWPHD010005302.1:0-166400 GCA_037043455.1 Cyrtodaria siliqua | reverse complement strand
AAAATTAAAAATAATTCATAACGACTGCGCCAAAACTTCATAAAATATGTGACGTCGTAACGTCGCGTCTCACACATAAGGGGGCACTCCACAGTTTAATGTACAGTTCTCAATAATCAAACCCATTAAAAGCTCTTAGCCTGAATCCTTGAGCAAAAATAAATCATATCATCATTGTGTCATACATTTCTTAGAAGACAATAAAATTACACATGTTTCCATATCAAATAAAAGCACCAAAAAGCATTTTCTGTACAACTTTAGTCCCATTTCTTTAAGATTACACCACCCCTCAAAACATGCTAAAAATGCACTTTTAGCAATAGTTCAAATGTCAATAAATAAAAAAAATGAATTTTCCTAAGCATGTCAGGGTCACGTCTGCACTCATATTGCTCTTGCATATCAGGAAATGCTAAGTTTTACATACCTTCTCCGGCATTTTAAAAAGTTATTCCATGCCGCGAGTCAAAATCAGCCATTTGCCTACTTTTTGGAAGTTTTTGCTAGTTGAGCATTTTTCTATTTATAGCCTCCAAAAAACCCCACAGAATGCATATTCCAATCACAGATCTAAAATATTTCTGTGTTCCAATACACCAAAATAAACTTAGAAGCATGTGCTTCATAATTATTATAAATGCCTTCCATGTACCTAAAATACGCTTAGTTGATTTCTTTCTGAATTCGTGCGAAACTGAGGAGTGCCCCTTAACGTTGCGTATACTTAACGTTGCGTATAAAAGAGTTCGTGTTTTACCGCTTTACAAAATAGCAGTTTATGCCAACTTTTTGAGGGGGTTCCAAAGGGGGGGGGGGGGGGGGGGTTCACGTGATCACGTAAAATAAAAACAAGGATCACGTCTTCACGTGAAAATAGCAAAACTTTCACATTTCACGTTAAATGTGGATGAGCAGACGTGAAGCGCTATAGGCTCGAGCTTCTCTAGTACAATGTGTGGGTTGCAACAACAACAACAAAACAACAAAACAAAACCACACACAATCACACACAAACTTGAGCCGTCAGATGTATTCTGAGGCTTTCAAATTGACAACAGCATTCTGGCATCTCATGTGGTATAAAAGTTATGACAAAAAGAGATCAATACACATACCTGGGAGGAGGAGTGACACTAAACAACTAAAAAGGACTAAAAATTCACGTTTCACGTCACCATATCACGCGATCACGTTTTACCAAGACCAAAATCACGGATCACGCTGATATAATTTTCACGCAATCACGCAAAAATATTGTTTGTTTCACGTGTCACGTTTTTAAAAACACCCCGATCACGTTTTCACGCAAAACCCCTTTGGGACCCTCTTTTAACAAACCAACAACAATGTTTTGTATAACGTGCATTATTTTTATAATCACAAATAATAAGTTTATGACTCAGATCTGGGTGAATTTGTAATAAATAAAATAGTTTCAGTTAATAAACTTGCGTAGTGTTACAGGTTTAACTCAGCCAATCAAAATCGTTCCAGGTTGTATTACCCGTCTGTCATACAATAGAATATTAAATGGGTGTTCGACACTGCTAACAAGGGACGTTATGTGATAAATAACTTTATTTAAGGTATTGATCTGGATTAGTGTGTTAAAATACACGTTTAATGCTCTTTTGAAATTGTTCGTATTGGCGAGCATCAACGTGTATTGATTATTGCACATTTTACGACTGGACTTTCCCAACGGAATCTGTTGGGAAGGTTTCACGCTTTTAAACAGCATTGTTTGTACATTATATATGCACAGGTTGAAAGAAGATTTTTTTTTGAGTCGATAGGTGTTTCAAAATTCACCTGCCATGATGAAATATCTCAGATTATCCAAATTTATAACGAATATATCGACATATTTCCGAATTATCGAGAGTTACCGCCATCTTGATTGAAATTCTTACCCAGAGTTCAATGCGCATATTAGTTCACCATACGCAACCCACCATGCACCGTCGATAAAATAGAATAGAACCGATTATTGCAACAATCGTAAAACATTGTGTAGTTTGTTTAAACTACACATGTTTCATGCCGATTTAAAAGTAATATTTTTGTTATATTTATAGTATTGTTAACATTACTTGTTTTATTCGTTTATTATTGTACAGTAATAAAGAGAATATAAAATATATGAAATTTAGCAGTTTGGTAAAGATAATAATAATGAAGTTGCAAGAGAGTTCAAAAGGCAAAAGTTAGCGGACGACGACGGGCGACGGACAACTGACAACGGACGACTCGTCATCCCATAAACCCTGGGGTGTAGGGGTGGGGGGGGGGGAGAGGGGGCGGGGTGGATGGGGGATTTGAATACTAGTGACAGTTATTGTTTTCGTAAACAAAATCACCAAGTTCAGCTCTACCAAACACACAACGATTTCTTTTTATAAAGCACAACGTCCCATCCTAGCTCAACTAAATTTGGGACTTGGTTTCCTTATAGTATGTTGTAAAGGGTTGCTTAAGTAATGTTGCCTTCCGCAAATTCTGGGCTCCCATGGAACCCAAATTGTGACGGCCCATAACATGTGCAGTAAAGGCAAATCTAGGTTTGCATGTAAGCTGGTGTATATATAGTTATACTTTTGGTTTGGGATCTTATATCATTATGCATCTTATTTGTACTTCACCCATATTTGGGTATGAGCTCCCTCCTCCGCGCCCACCACCCCCACCCCACACACACCCCTCTCCCCCTCCTTTTTATTTTTTACATATTTCTGTTGTTTTGGTCAATTCTTACACATATAGCTATGTTGCCCCCCCGCCCCCTCTCCACCCTCCTCTACACCCCTCCCCCCCACACACACACTCGACACTCATTTAAAAAACTCTACACCCCTCCCCCCCCCCACCACACACACACACTCGACACTCATTTAAAAACAAATTAACATATTTTTGTGTTGTTTTGGTAAATTCTTACAAATGTAGCTATGTTGCCCCCACCCCCCACGCCCGCCTTCCAACACCCCAGGGCCTCCCCCCACCCACACTCGAAACTCAATTTGTTTATTTATTTGTTTACATATTTCTGTGTTGTTTTGGTCAATTCTTACACATATATCTATGTTACACCGCCCCTACTCCCGTCGCCGCCCCCGCACAACCCCCCGGCACCCCGCCTCCCCCGACTCTCAACTATTTTTTCTTCTTCATATTTCTGTATTGTTTTGGTCAATTTTTACACATATAGATAGCTATGTTGCCCCGCCCCCACCGACTCGAATCTCTATTTTTTTCTTCATATTTCTTTGTTGTTCTGGTCAATTCGTACACATATTGCTATGCCCCCCGCACCCCCTACCCTCCCCCCTCCCCACCCCCAGACTATATATAACTATATATTTTTTTATATTTCTGTATTGTTTTGGTAAATTTTATTATCTCTACTGGCCAAGTTCGAAAACCAACCAGATTGGACCAGTAACGGCGGAGTTACGGCTCTTATATTTCCACTCGAAACTCGATATATATTTTTTTTTTTTACATATTTCTGTCTCGTTTTGGTCAATTCTTATGTGGCCCTGCCACCACCCTCCCCCACTTGAAACTCGATTTTATATATTTTTTACATATTTCTGTGTTGTTTTGGTCAATTCTTACACATATAGCTATGTTGCACACCCCCACCCATTACACCCCTCCACTACCTCCACCCCCACTGGAAACTTTTTTTTTTTTTTTACATATTTCTGTGTTGTTTTGGTCAATTTGTGTTACCCCCACACCCCCACACCCCAACCATCCCAACACACCATCATCACTACCACCCGAATGTTGTTGTTTTTTGTTTGTTTTTGCATATATATGTGTTGTTTTGTTTTATCAGTTTATCAATATGTTTCGCCTAACAACCATCCCAACACCACCCGAATGTTGTTTTTTTGGGTTTTTTTACATATGTCTGTGTTGTTTTGTTTTATCAACTATATAACTATATCAATTATGCGCCCCCCCCCCCCACCCCCACCCCTCACATGCAGGACAGGGGAAGGAAAATTGTTCCCCCCCCCCCCCCCACACACACACACACACCCTCACATGGAGGACAGGGGGAGGGAAATTGTTTTCATTTTATCTTCCATTATTGGATATTAATTTTTTTAATTTGAACGCAATCATTTACATATAAAGCAATTTAGATTAAATTCAGATACACAGATGAAATATCAATAAAAAAACAACCTGAAATGAGGCCACAATAAAAAATCGCCAGGCATCCCCTCCCTTCCCGAGTTGCCTTTCGGCCACAATTTTTTTTTTAAATGACAGCAACTTTGGATTAAAACTGATAAAAATAAATGAAATGTCACACCTTGCCCCAAATGTTACTATAATTTGTATGAGATTTTAACAATAATTTTTATATCGGCCCGAGTTTCTATACCCACCCCCACCCTCACATTGTTTTAGCCTTGTTTTCTGATGGTATATACTGGCTATACCATTTATTATTCTCTGAATAGTCGAGCTGCGCTGTTCTCCTACAGCTCTTGTTTAATATAAATGTCCATATTTTACAAGATTGTTTTGTGGGTCGCCCCCTGAATCCACCCGTAAACTCACCCCACCTCCTACACACTAAATGAAATGAACATAACAAAACAAAATAAACAAGCTTAAGTTAAGTCATGGACATACAGTAGGTCTATGGTTAGGTGCTTTTCCCCCCAGATCAGGCTATAAAACAAGCGAGATTTTTTAATTTTTTCTTTTAGGAGAATGTCTGAAGGGGTAATATATAATAAATATCCCGGCACCCTTCGCCCATTACCTTTTGTTAACCTAAGACTTGAAAACTTTATACTAGGTACATTATACACAACGCAGTTTCGTGACACGTTGTCCACAGTGGAAAATATGTACTTATGCGCATGCGCATGCAACGTTGGGAGAGACGCGCACTTGTCAATACACATGTATAGCGATCTACAAAAACACGATATATTATGTAAAATATGCTTCGGAAAAAATAAAACCGAAAGTAAATGGTAAATAACTTATTATTTTGTTAGATTATCGTCATGGTTTACGCACATAAGTCTGATAAGCTGCTCAATTTCGTTCGAAAATCACATGGGTGTTCGAGCGTTTTTTCCAGTCGTTTTTTTTGCAAAAGAAATTAGGCGTATATGCAGTTACATAGAACGTCAGAATAATAAAAAAAAACTGCATAGGAGCCAATTTATTAGGCTAGATCTGGATGTAAGAATTCAACAATCTAGTTAATCCGAGCCTTCTCTGACCTTACCAGCCCTTTTTACGATTTTTGATATTTCATCTGGCTGTGTACGGTCAGAGGAACTCCTATAGTAAAAACACGGGGATCTCCTCTCCCTCGCGGGAGAGGAACTACCCTCTTGGTTTTAAATTAATATATCTATGTAAGTATTCATTGGATTAACATTTCAAGCATATAAACCGATTACCAATATATTTATTTACCTATATGAACCGAAATATTTGTTTTATTAACCTTAATAATGTTGTAACGGTCAACCATTTCAGACGAAGTCAAAAAATATTAATTTTCCAACATTTGTTGTTATTCAAGTCAAATGTCACGTGATCGTGACCGGTGCGCCGATAAATATTTCCCGCAAAATTCAAAAAAAATCAAAATTGCGACCAACTTTTCCTTTTGGCACTAGCAATACTCTGAACAACATCCAATTTTTAAAGTTTAGACCCTAATTATGCTCCGAGAAGAGTTCGTTCCACTAAAAAAATCCATCGATGCTGTCAGTTGATAGTGGACTTATTTGATGAGGGAATATGAATGCCTTTACCTCTCGCGAGAATATCACGTGAATTTAATTAATATGCAAAATGACAATATGGCGGATATAGTAAATAAAAGTGTACTTCAAAACATACATGTTTTATTGTGTCACTACCATCGATAAAGGTGTAGTTTTATCATTGCAACTTGGTATAATAAACATTAATTGATCGATCTGTTCAGCTAAATTATCGTAAAAAATCGACCCGACACCGCAAACATCGTTGAAAGTGCATGACTGTGCGTTTTTAGTAATCCCCCGGTTTTCACTATAGGAGTTCTCTGACCCTATAAAGCAGTAAAAAAAAAGAAAGAAGGTTTATAGGGTCAGAGAAGGCTCGGATTACAATCTAGTATAATAGACATCAAAATCATTAAAGCTCAAACCTCAAACTGTAGCTTTATTTCAGGTTTAAACGTGTAATTTTGATAAAGAAAATAGGAAACATACCAGAGAGTAGTAATATTTATATATAGACTCTTCCTCAGCAATTTCGGCAAGTCGAATTATTCGCTAATTCGAACTATATGTCTGGTCCCAAACAGGAATCTATACAGTAATTCGACTGAAGTGCCAAATGCAAGTTTGATCAAACACAAGCTGCATTGAAGTTGATTGTGAAGCAACCAAAAGGTGATAATTGCTGAGATGATTTGACCTGTGACACAAATAATTAAATCATTGTGACATGTGTGTTAATTTTATGTTCTTGCGTCTGTTTTCATGGTAAATTAGGGTTTGTTATCGAGGAAGATTGAAACCAAAGCTAGGCCATCACGTGGGTTAAAACAATTATAAGAATTATACTAATTTGACATGGACGAAACGTATAATTTGTGAAAATATTGTGTCATTGTATACATGTCTTTCTATGTTTTTAATAAAATATGAAATGATAAATATTTTGCTAATTGATTTAATTACCAAAACATTTTCCTATACGGGTAATAACAATCAGTAATTTATTTAATTGCATTTTCCTGTTTGATCTGAATGAAATTATAACAGTAAAGAAACATATTCATAAACATATACGAAGGAAGAAAACATGTATTTCATTAAAATTTGGCTAATATCGGTAATATAGATGTATTGTGTAAAACGGGTGGGTGGGGTAATAAAATTGAAGACAAGTCTGCCAAAATCGTTTTATTCGAACTTCGGATAACTCGAACTTTTCTCCCGGTCCCTTGAAATTCGAGATACGGAGTGTGGACTGTATATACATATACATGCACTATAACATTATCTTTTCTTTTCTCTAGCCTTCTTTTCTATACGATATTATAACTTCTATCATTTCTAATGTGCTCTGCTCTATCATTTTTACTGTGTATTTAGGTTAGTTTCAATGTATGCATGTTAGAAGAAACTAGTGATAAACGGCCACAAAATACGTATTGTATATAACTAGTGTCAGTAGTGTCTTATGTAGAAGTTATACGCAATTTTCAGTATGAAATGCATATAGCAGGATTCAGGCTGGTGCACATCTCATAACCACCGCCCCTCGCCAGATTTGTAAATTTATTATGTAAAAATCGTTTTTATGTTTGTTTTCTGGTTTTCAACAGGTTTTCATTTACTTTTTTTTAAAAGCTGACACACTCTCTACATCCCGTCTTGCGAGAATCCGGCGGTGGGTCCCCTCCGTCAAGATGTACACGGCATATTAGGAATCAAAGAGTGAATTAAATGTTGTTAAAAGGCTCATCAACGCATTGTGCACGTGCATGCGTGCGTCGCGCGCGCGCGCGTGCGTACACGCGTGAATATTGGAGTGGGGTGGAGTGTGTGCAGGGGGTGGGGGCAGGGGGAGGGGGGTTCGGGTACACACTTAAATTCAATCGCTCACTCGTGTGGGTTATTGTTTTGTTAAAACCAAATAACATACTATTCTAATTACTGCCGTACGGTAACAACTCATTTTGGCGGAAATGGTTAACATTCATTTTTTGTAAAATATATTGCCTTGGAGACAGTATCTTGTTTATTTATTTATTTATATCTAGAGTCGAATCTTTTGGATCTTATTAAAAATACATTTGATAGTTTAAATTATTATATTTTTTTTATATAAATGCTATAAAATCAACCATGGAAACTAAACCATATCGTACTATGTTCACAAAAATGCGGGTACTTAAATGCGGAAAGTGTTTCCCAATGATGATCTACTTTCTATTTCGGTACTATATATTACTATTAAAAGCAATGCATGCATAAAAATTTCCATAAAAGTGGCTACAAATCTGTTTATTTGGATTAAACGTGTGTGTGGATGTGGATTATTGTCTAACCGAATCGAAAATTTGGATTTATGGCCAAGAACAAACGTTCAAAAAGAAAGAAAAATAGTGAAAGTGATAGCGATCTGAGTGGTAATTTGAATAAGACCGCCAAACATGGACAATCGCCGGAAGGGGTGAGTGTTAGTGACGCTTTAAGTCAGTCAAATGCAGTGTTGTTTGATCAAGGTACTCCTTCAAAATAAATACTAACTTTATACCAGTATGCTCTACCCCCGTCACTTTTTCCGGTCTAACAAATTCCAGTGTTAATAGTCCTCAGTCGCCTATACGTACCACGTATCCTTCCATTGCAATGGAAGACAAGATCAATGCGGATACCACCCCTGGTACGCCGCTTCAAAGCGCAAACCCGACGAATGCCGACATCATGGCTTGTCTGTCAACAATCTCGTCCAAAATCAGTGATATGGACAAACGATTATTAACACTTGAATCACTTGAAAAAAAAGTAGATAATTTTGATAGAGAAATGAAAAAAATGTGGGTGCACATCGAGGACATGAATAAAAAAACAAGTGAAAGGCTAAATAAAACAGAGGATAGGGTCGATTCAGCCGAATACGCTATAGGCATGGAGCAAGATAAAATGACGCAAATGGAGCACGAAAATCAGAAACTGAAAGACTCTATTATATATTTGCAGTCGCAATCAATGCGAAATAATTTGATATTCGGAAACATTCCAGAATCCCAATTCGAAAAAGCCGAGGAAACCGAATCTAAATTTAGACAATTTCTGCATGAAAAGCTTCAAATTGCACGAGAAGTGGTGGATAACCTAAAACTCGAGAGGGTACACAGGATCGGTGCACCGGTTCCCGGTTCGACGCGAAAAATCGTCGCGAAGTTCAACCTGTTTCCTGAGAGGGAAATGGTACGCAGGCTAAGAATAAAGCTTGAAGGCACCAACTTTTATATGCACGAACAATTTCCGCCGGAAGTCGTCGCGAAGCGTCGCAGATTGACACCACAAATGAAGGACGCTAAAAGGGAAGGCAGAAGAGCATGGATTAGCTATGACACTTTATATATTGATGGAAAACCAGTGAAATTGGACTAGGAGCACGCAGAGGATGGACTAAGTGTTGTGTATTGGAATTGTAATGGATTAACGGACCGTAAAAAAGAACAGTCGAACTTTGTGGATATTTTGACAAAACACGATATTATATTTTTATCAGAAACATGGACAAGTAAGGACAGCGATATTGAATTACCTGGTTACTGTTATTATAATTTTTACCGTAAATTTAGACACCGCAGGGCTAGAAGAAATAGCGGAGGTATTGTATTATATTTTAAAAAATCACTCAAAAAAGGTATCACTATTGTGAAAAATCATCATGACACGATAATCTGGCTTAAACTAGATAAATACTTTTTCGGTAACACAGACGACATTTTCTTGTGTGGTGTATATTTGTGGGGCGATGACTCGCCAGCAGTTAACATTGTTAATGCTGATCTTTTTCAATTATTACAGGAGGACATATCATACTTTGATTCATTAGGTAGTACTTTCATTGTTGGTGATTGCAATGCAAGGGTAGCTAATAGAAACGATTATATTATTGTTGTAAAGAGTCTGTACATACTTACCAAGTATTGGTTCCGGAACGGAGTACTGTGGCAAGTATAATGTATAGACGTCTTTACAGGTTGGTGTGTGAGCTCGAACTGGCTTCTAGCGGGTGAATGGTGACGTCACCCGCTTCGGCGCAGGCGCAATGGATTAGGCTGGATCGCAGGTGTCGATCCACCAGTGGTAGAATTACAACACTCCTGTCACTTTTAAAAAGGGCAAAGCCCCCAATGCCTGCTGGTCCCCCGACACCGTCAGCAATGGCTCACTCTTACCAAGAGTGTACACTCCGTGTACCAGTGGCGGTACAATCCAGACTTCATATAAATCATTAGCCTGAAGATTGTAATAAGGAAGATTTACAATACCCACTATAGTATGGGTTTAGAGTAAGGTCGCGAGTTACCAACAGACGTTGAATTATAAAGTATTATTATAAAAGTTAAAGTTATGTTAAAATATTCACACCTCAACGATGGAGTTGTGAAAGTAAAAGTTACTTATATACAAAAAACTTTCACACATCTCAATAGAGTCCTGTGATTATTTACATTACAAGTGATGAAGTTGCAAAGGTGCAAGTTATATATAAAAGAGGTTCACACATCTCAACAGAGTACTGTGACTAGTTTACCTCAAAAGTAATAGTATTGATGGCTCTATAATGACGGTTATAGAGACAGTATGGCGTATGCGTGTATCGTCCCAGTGGGTGCACTGTGGATATCCGAATTGCCTCTTAGAACCCATACAGAACTTTCGCATTCTCAAGAGATGCACCTATTAGGCCGGCCAGATCCCCACCACGCCTCTCAGCCACCAAGCGACCAACATCCCCTATGAATAGAGGGTTGTTTGGTTTTTGATGCGGGGCCGGAGACAGGTACGGGGAGTCAGTCTCGAGCAATATACGGTTCTCCGGGACTGCCGCCAAGCCCAGCAGCTGAACCTCCGAGAAGTGCTTAACATTGGCTGTGAATCCGAAGAAGCAATTCCTGTAGTAACTGAGCCACCCGTTCACATCGTCCGCACCACCCCCAAAACAATGCAAGTGTATAGGTTGGGACCAGCCACAGTACTCTTGGACTATACGGAATGCTTTTAGGTACAGGTCTGATCCCTCCCTACTATTGTTCCCTCTTATATGGAGGACAAGTGGTAAACTTACACGACTCTGGGGTAGGATACGCCTTAAGGTATCCTCTTGATGCTGCCAGGTGTGACAGGGTTCAGTCATGTCCAGACCCACCTCTCCCAGGGCAGTAACATTGGGGTTCCCCAAGATAGCTATAAATTCTCTCTCTCTGTCCTCTGAAAAGAGGTGTACCTTACGGGGGTGAACCCCTATTGCTACCTTTACGCCAGGCACCTCTGAGAGAGACTTAGGATAATCCTCAGGATCACAATAAACAGTCACCACACCCTTGATATTGACTTGGACAGAAGGCTGTACGACCAATTGTGCGGACAAAAGGTCACTTACCGAGGCGTTTGACCCTTTCCCCCACAATGCCCGTCTAGATCTGTCCAGATGCATATGACTGTCAATGGCATCGAATACACCCATCGGGTTGGGGACCCTGTTCTGTATCCCAAGTGGTTCACACTCTGAGGTTTGGGGTAAGTCCCCCACTCCATACTGAGTTGTGATAGGGTTTATACTGAGGTTAGTCTCCGATAACCCCTCCGCCACTGTTTCCGTCAGATTTAAGGAAGTTGATTCCTCCCTATAGGTCTTCAGGAACTCCTTGTATTGGCTCACCGAGACCAGATTGAGTAAGCTGGCCAGGGGACGCCAATGAATTAAAGTGGCGGGGGAATTTAAAGGAGCCAAGGTGAACCCCTCGACTGGCACTCTCCACCCATTAAATCTGCAGAGCTCATGCATGGCCACTGCAGATCTGTTGGTAATGGTAGACAAAGACGGGACCAAACCCCGATCATTTATTACGTGCACCAGCCGATCTATGGGTTCACCAGTTCCCAGTAACCACGAGCTCAGGAGCCCCAGGGCCGCCATTCTTTTAGCCTGGAACTCTGGGGCTGCCACTGTTTCTGTCGACCAAGTCTCCCAAAACAGCTCCGGCATATGTCTGGAAGTTACATGCTGCTTCATGGATTTGGTTTTCCTGTTGCAACCAGTTATTGGGCATGTAACATAGAGACTCTGTCCTCCAACCTCGGTCTGGGTTTTGGGGAGGAATCTCTACGGGACAGAGCTGGACTCGTGACTGCCTGTACTTTGGGGTGTTCACATATTGTGTCCACAGGCTTCACGGGTTCCGGCTCCGTCTTAGAGCCATAGATGGCAGTTTGGTTTAGTTGATACCACCGTATTGCGTCTACGGCGGCTTCAACAGTCTCAGGCCTCGCGTTTATAACCTGGTGGCCCGCTGCTTTGTTTTCTAAGCCCTGACAGAGGCGTACTACTGCCAATTTGGCAATGTGTACGTCTGGCAGGCCTTTGTAAGCGCGGCACGCCAAGTCATAAATGCGGTCTGCCCAGTCCTCGAGGTCCTCTTTTGGTTTCTGGACCTCGGACATAAATTTGGCCATCAGTGCCTGAACCAAGTCCTTATTTTCGAATCTTTTAGTTAATCGCTGAATGACTTCAGCGTAACTAATTGCTTCGTTCCTGTTTAGAAGGTTGGTCAAGTACTTGCTTGCCTTCCCTTCCAAACTCCAAGTCAGTGCTTCCCGTTTCATAACCGGTGTCCATCCCATCGCATCAGTGTAGCTGGTAAACTTCCGCAAGAAGATCTCCCATTCCGAGGTTCCGTCAAACCTCAGTGTTTTGGGAATTTCGTAATTCCGCGGAAGTTTAATACCCTGTGCGTCTTTAGTGCCCTTGGTGCTCTTAAGAGTTTGAGCTGACAGAATCTCTACTGTATTAGCTAATAGCTTAATCAGTACAGTTTCCGTATTCTCAATTCGGGCCTGATTGTCTTTATTTAATGCATTTTGCATTTCAAACGTGGTCGTACCCGGGGATGGTTTATAATCCATAGGGGATGTTTTATAATCCGTGAACTTAGGCATGGCCATATTGGCCATATTGGGCATCTCACCTTTTTCTGGTTCACGTTTGAACTTAGGTCCCGTTTTTGGTTTGGCCCCTCCCGCCTCGAAATGTTTAATTTGTTCGGTGACCTGGTCAATGATAACCTGCTGCTGACCTTTTGGGTTTGACTTTATGGGGCTTAATGCTTTTGCCCCTTCGTCCACTGGGTTGGTGGTGTCAATGTCCAGTTTATCTGAGACATTGCCCATCTCCATCGTACCCACATGTGGATTACTTGCTGGTGCAGCTAGGTCATCCTCATCCCCGCTTTCTTCTTTAACATTTTGCATGGAGGATAGGGCCTCCATTGTGTCAGCTGGCACATTGACGGACAGGTTGCTATTTTTGGAAAAGTCAACTCTGTCCAGCAACTCGTCAGTCACCTTTAAATATGGGATGGTGCTGATGTTCTGTCTACTAATGTTACCCATTGTAGACCTGAATTGTATTATTCTTTCAGCTATCTTGTCTCTGACACCCGGCAGTTCATTCAACTCTTCCGCCATGCAAAAATTGATCTGAATTTTTTGTGTCATTTTTCTTATATTGAGTTCACAGTACGAATTTGTGATTATTCAATATTGCGTTTTGTATCAATTTCACACCGTAGTTGTGAATAATCAATACAATCGACAAATGACTACAAATAATAAATGTATTGTAATAAATTCACACCGTAGTTGTGAATAATTGAAATTAATACAAATAATATATTGTGCAGTTTCACACTATAGTGTTGTGAATCTCTGTACAATATAGACTTGCTGGATATTTGAACAATTGTATAACTAAATAGGTTAGTAAATAAACATTCAACACAGATAACTGAAAATCAAAATTCAATATATGTGAAAAAAATTTAACTTTCCCTAGACTGGAATTGTGATTTCACATTACACACTATAAAGTGTGAAAGGTTGTGAATTTCACATGCCACCTGGGAATGATAAATAGAATTGATGGAAAAAAAAAAAAAAATGGTACTTTTTGGTTCATTCCGCCAGTTACCGGGAACCGGCGGTGAACGGGAAAATTCAAAAATAAAAACTATTCCAATTTAGTTTGTTCAATTCCTATTAATAACAAAATGAGTGTGGAAAGAATCCACACTAAAAAGTAATATTGAAAGCGCTGTAAACCGCCGACGTGGCGTGATATTTCGCGCCCAAATGTGGCGCGAAGCACGCAAATTACCCCACCCACTCAGAAGTGTGTGGGGTGCAACAAGTCGCTTTCACAGCGGCAAAAAGCATAAATACCTTCCTCCGCTGGGAGTTCAATTGCTCGCAGCGCCATTGTTGTAAAGAGTCTGTACATACTTACCAAGTATTGGTTCCGGAACGGAGTACTGTGGCAAGTATAATGTATAGACGTCTTTACAGGTTGGTGTGTGAGCTCGAACTGGCTTCTAGCGGGTGAATGGTGACGTCACCCGCTTCGGCGCAGGCGCAATGGATTAGGCTGGATCGCAGGTGTCGATCCACCAGTGGTAGAATTACAACATTATCTTTGATCGAACTGTTAATGATATCGATTATAGTGACTATATACCAGATAATCCTTTAATTAGAGTATCACAGGACTCGGCAATAAATGCACAGGGAACCAAACTACTTGATCTTTGTAAGGCTACGTCATGAAGAATAGCCAATGGTAGGTTAGGGGGTGATTACAGCGTGGGTTCTGCAACGTATGTGAATAAAAACGGGTGTAGCGTGATAGATTATCTGTTATTGAAAGAATGTGATTTTTCGATGGTGAGTGATTTTCAAATAGGAGACTTCAATGAATTCAGTGACCATGCACCGTTATCTTTTGTTATTAAGGGTAATAGCCATAACTGTAAAAGTAACATAATAAATCTTGAAAATACGAAGTGGGACAATACATACAAAGAAATATTTCGTAGCGGTATAATAAGCAAATTGCCACTTTTCAATAATTATCTTGATAATGTAATCAAAGATGATATGAATAGTATAAATAACCTTATAATACAATTTACAAATACAATACGTGATGTTGCGGATCCGCTCTTTAAAAAACGAAAGATCTTGAGGCCGTTTTATCAAGTACACAACAGCGATACTAATAAATGGTTCGATGATGAATGTGTTCTTGCTAAAACACGTTACAAAGAGGCATTATTCAACTTTAACAGAAACAAGTCGGGCGAAAATAGGGTGTTACTGGCTAATACTAAATTGATTTACAAGAAATTAATTCAGAAAAAGAAACGATCGTACAAATTTAAACAAATGAAAGAATTAGAAAAAATGCGCCATTCTAAACCACGTGAGTTTTGGAAACTATTTATTAAAAGAAAACGCAACAATCCTGATATTTCCATGAATATTTATAAATCTTCATTATCTGATTGTGAAAGTGGTTTAAACAATTGGTTACTGCTTAATACGTATGGCTTTATGTATATATGGGATGATCCTTTAAGGGTGAACCATCAACATTTTATATCTAGCTTTAAACAGAGGTTGGTGGATTGTTTTATTCAAAAATGGAACACTGATCTACAAGAAAATAGAGTATTATCAAGTTTGTATAGACATGTTAAAGATAATTTTGGATATGAAAACTATCTGAATATTTTATGTACAAAAAGATTACGAAGTGTTTTTACTAAATTACGTTTATCTTCACATAGCTTAAGAATTGAGACAGGTCGTTATGCAAGACAGAGGATTGAAAGAAATGAAAGAGTTTGTCAAATATGTAATTCAACTGATATTGAAGACGAATTTCACTTTGTTTTAATTTGTACAGCTTATAATGATATTAGAAAGAAATATATCAGAAAATATTACATACAAAGGCCAAATATGTTTAAATTTATAACACTTCTACAATCTTCAAAGAAGAAAGAACTTTTTAATTTAAGTAAATATTTGTCAGAGGCGTTTACTGTCAGATGTTCTATTCCAAATATTATTTCTTAAAATATATTCAAGTACATCCTCACATAAATTGTTATTTTATATATAATTCCTTTTGTTTTTTGATATCCTTGGATTATTGATTAAAATGTGTGATTTATATGATCTATGATTAATTAAGGAGTATTGAAAATTGAACTATAAGTGAGTGTGTAGAAGTATGTGTAACCTGTCATGTGATTATAATTATGTATTACAAATTATGTATGTAATGATGAGAAACTGTAAAAGTTTAAGTCAATAAAGTATCTATCTATCTATCATATATAGGTACACATGGAACGCCGTGGCTGTCTTAAAGAGACTGGAGGCGATCTGGAAAAAATGGGTGTCAAAACAAATTAATGTGTTGCGTACGTTTCAGTTACATACTCAACGTGCACATGCATTAAACTAAACACCAAGAAACATTCAATCCAAATATTGTTAATGAAATAGTTTGATTTGAAAACTCGACGACTCGGCTAGTTTGTGTTGTATACATCATTACTATTAATTCATATGCTAATTTAAGGCTGTCATAACTTCTTTTAATTCAGGTAGGTATTGTATGAGCAAGGATTTATACAAAACATTTTGTATAAATCATTTTAATGAATGGCTTGATAAGAGGTCGAATAAAACCGGCGACTGTAATTTCGTTCGACACACACGCTTTGTACAGCGTTCTAGAAAATAGTTGATTGTTTTGGCGACCTGTGCTACCTTTTGACAATTAGAACTACTGATTATCTTCTTTGACAAATGATCCCACTCACGTGATACAACATACAGACGTTTCTATGTAGCGTTTAAAGGAACACACGGCGATTTTAATGTATGTAACACTCGCGGCGCCCCGTTAGTGTTCATATATAACTTGCATTTGTTCAATCATTAATATTAATTCTTAGAATAGTTCAAAGCAAATTGTTTTTGCATATTACTAACTGTTGATTATATTGCATCAATAATATTGCTGTCTCGGTTTGATTGCAACTGTTCATGCCATATGTTTGCTTGCTACCGTTCACGCCCCCTAGCCCCGGGTTGAGCAGAACTCAATATTCATAAAATCAATAGTACAGAGTTTTAACCATCCCGAAGATGGAATCCCTACGGTTGAAAAATAATATAAATAAAATACGATGTCCGCTAAATAATCTCTTGTTATGGTGCATTGTTGCACGTGTGTTATTTTCATTAGTAAACATGATACAAGAGGAATTCATCTTAGAGAAAAACAAACATGTATACTATCTTTACGTTAACATGTGTCTTTTAATTTAGCCCAGTGGATAGCACGTTCGACTCTGACTCTGGAGACCATATATACCCATTATATCTTCAATATTTAATAACCATTAAACGTTTAGGTATACCAACACTACAGTCGTCCCACAGGTAAGGACGACAAACCATGGCATCAACTCGTACTAACACTACAGTCGTCTCACAGGTAAGGACGACAAACCATGGCATCAACTCGTACTAACACTACAGTCGTCTCACAGGTAAGGACGACAAACCATGGCATCAACTCGTACTAACACTACAGTCGTCTCACAGGTATGGACGACAAACCATGGCATCATCACAGGAAAGGACGACAAACCATGGCATCATCACAGGAAAGGACGACAAACCATGGCATCAACTCGTTCCGTTACGGGGCTGCCAAACTCTGGAACTCGATGCCTCCACACTTCCGTTATGAATCAAATTATAAGCAGTTTCGGAGTCTGGTCGGCTCCTGGAGCGGGACGAGTTGCCACTGCACCTGCTGTGTTAGCGGTTCTTAGTAAATATGACCTGTCTTGCTGTTTTTAGCTGCTTTAATATGCTTTGTGTTGCTTTTGTTAGTTTGTGCACATACAATATGTACAGCTTTGCTTGCATATATATAATGCTCTATACCAGCATGAGATTCAATGTATCCTCATTTTGAAATGTCATGTTTCAGCATACAGATGGAGTCAATGCTTTGAGTGTAAAAGTGTCTAGCCTATGTTATTTATATGCATGCCAATTTATTTTATTATCATGTAATAGTTTATAAGAGTTTATATGTGTAACCATTCATGCTATTGTGACTGCTACAATGTTTTATTGTCATGTTTATTATTTGTTTATTATTACCCTTTAGCCTCTTCATATCGAGGGAATTTGCATGAAGTGTAATTGCTAATGTTATTGTCAATATACCAATTGGTTATGCCAAATTATTTTATTATCATATATAATTTTTAAATCTGTAACATGAATGTGCTTTTAAATGCTATTGTGTTACTTAAATGCGATATTGCCTGTTACTTAAATGCGATATTGCCTGTTACTTAAATGCGATATTGCCTGTTACTTAAATGCTATTGTGTTACTTAAATGCTATTGTGTTACTTAAATGCTATTACTTAAATGCTATTGTGTTACTTAAATGCTATTGTGTTACTTAAATGCTATTGTGTTACTTAAATGCTATTGTGTTACTTAAATGCGATCTTGCCTGTTACTGCATGTCGGTCAATAGCTATTCATACCTAATGTTTTTGTTTATATGCCATACCGACTTTAATTAAATTTTATATCGTGTATCTTGTATCTAGACCACGGGTTCGAGCCTCACTGGTGCCACTGGGTTACTTCTGGCAGTATGTCCTTGTGCAAGACACTTCTAAAAGCCTCGTCATTCGGATGGGGACGTTAATACCGGGCGGTCCCGTGCTATCCGTTAGTCTTGGATGAATGGTTTATGAACATTGGCTTCCACAAAAGTAGACAGTTGTGTAATATTGGTATAATACAAACGATAGATATAGTCAATATTATTTACTTTGATGAATGAAAAAAAAAGAAGAAAAAAGGTCTGTTATGCTTAATAGTCGTCTGTATCTGTATTGCTCACGTTTCTGTCACAATTGACGATTACAACGCGGGTTGGTTGCGCATTTATTAATATCGGATATACTTAAGAATTAATTTAAAGTGAGAAGAAAAAAATGATTAAAAAGGGATAGGAATGGTGGAAGGAAGATATTCTTTGTCGTTAATTGCGTGATAGGCCTATCATAGATATATCAATGTCACAGGATGACCTTAGTGGTTGGGCTAACTCAGGAAAGAATCAATGACGGTGAATGCATTTACATAAGTTTAATGCAACTTTTGAAATATGTTTAATATATATACAATTATCTAAAAAAACAAGCGAATACACAAATGAACTATGAAAAGAATGTTCTCCTGAACGTTTAAGACGTTCTTAGTATTGTTATAAATACTGAATGTCTAAGACACTAAAGTGTTGTTAAAGCTATAACAATGTTGATCTAGCGCGATAACTGTGATGCGCGAGAGCTCATGAAGATGATGATGCGCGAATTCAATGGATGATTGTCATCAAATGCCTTCTGTAAGGGTTGATGACGCGATGCAATGATAGTTAATCTCCACTGAGATTGTGAATGATATTCCTCCAGTGAGGACTGGTAACGGGCCCACCTTGTGTCCCGGGGGTTGTCGTTAGTAAGACCTGGCTGTGCAGGTACGGGGACCGTCTCCACCGCTTGTAACGTTAGTCGTGGAAGCTTAGCTCCACTCCTGGATATCCAAACCTAGATGGCTTACTCCAACCCTGGATGGCTTATATCCTGGATGGCTTAGGCTGTAATTATACATACGTTTTAGATGTCGGTTGACAAACATAACAATCTTGTATAATTATCATTACCCAAACAAATCATTATTCAATCAATATATGCAAGCTGTACTAATGAGGAGTAGCAATGTATACATATTCTACAACGCCATATGTACGCTATGTACGTCGCTGTTAATCAATGCCCTTAATACATGTAATATAAACATGATCAAATTACTCATATATTACACTCACTGAGTTATGCATGCACGCATTTATTCGTGTCACTCATCTCATTGTTAACTAATGTTAACAATCGTGTATTACAATCACTGAATTATACGCCAACGTTAATTAATGCACCTATTATCCACTGTTATCAAATTAATATTGTTTTACAATTAATGATCAATTACCATAATTACATCTAATAAAGTCACTTCAAAATCATATGCTAGTCTAAAGTTATGTTTGAGAATCATCAATGCTAACCGGATGTCGTAACCGCCAAACAAGATGGCGCCGCCCACTGATTACAAATATACGATGAAAGTTTAATAAAACTACTAACCACATGTTGCCTGTGAAATTTGCCGTCCAATCTCTGTTCCAACAAAGTACTATCGATGATCCCGGCGATAGCTAGAAGACAATGGGTTTTATAGCAAACATTACGCCCAAATCATTATTTCCCCCGTTCAGTCCGTGACAAACGTGGCTAAATCTACAGTATTGAATCAACACGAGAGGCCCCTTATACAATTTTGCCGTTTAAGGAAAATATACCTATCCGTTTACATGCATTAGCACAAAACTTAACTTATGACACGGCCTCTCTGGCGGCCACTTAATATGTGCACGCTTTTACGTGTTACATGAATAGATCATGAATATTGTGAAATTGTTTCAACTCGAACAATAGATTTTGGGTGTAACCGATACAAGAGCTATATACGACCAGTACGCTCTACCCGTGACATTTTGTGACAACATCTCCCCACTTAAAGAAAGTGCTACACTTTTAAAATTCAACAAAATGATAATTAATATTTACACGTTAAGAAACTATTAATTCTTCTGAGCAAACGAGCGACAAAACGTACAAGCTGATCGCTCAATCGCTTGAGTATGTTAACTATTACCACTGCAGTTATAACCTAACTATAACATGTAATTACAATTTCAACACTATTCTACAATTGTACACTACCCTGTCGTAACATATACTACTATTGTACAATACACTGCAATACACTATTGTATTAAACCGGTCATTATGTGCTGCGACTTAAATAGTCTGCCCCAATATTGTCCTTTCCACGGATTGCTTTAATTTTCATCCGGTAAGGCTGCAGAGTCAGTGCCCACCTCATTAACCTACTGTTAGCTACCTTAGCTTTATTCATATAAGCTAACGGTTGGTGGTCAGTCTCCAAGACAAATTCCTTACCAAAAACATATCGGTGGAATTTACTGACACCCCACACTACTGCAAGACACTCCCTTTCGATAACAGAGTAGTTACATTCCCGGGGTAATAGTTTTCGACTTGCGTAAGCCACGGGGAGACTACACCCATCTTGCTCTTGCAGTAGGACTGCACCCACCCCGATATCGAAGGCATCCGTTCTGAGGATAAACTCCTGGTCAAGTTCAGGTAATTTTAGTATTGGGGTTTTGACCAGACTCCCCTTTAAAGAGACAAAAGCTCGCTCCTGGCTTTCCCCCCAAGTTATCCTATTGGGTTGACCTTTCTTTGTCAAGTCTGACAAAGGTGCAGCTATAGCCGAAAAGTTTGGAATAAACTTCCTGTAAAAACCCGCTAACCCTAAAAATGACCTAACTTGTTTCTTTGTCTCGGGTCTTGGTGCTTCCTGAATTGCCTTAACCTTGTCGGGGTTGGGTTTCAATTTCTGGTCCCTCCCGACAACATGACCCAGACACTCTATATCTGCGTAACCCATGTGACACTTGCTAGGTTTTGCAGTCAGTTTAAACCGGCGTAGCCGTTCCAACAGATTACGTAGAGCCTTAATATGGTCTTCAAATGTTGTTGTAAACACCAGGATGTCATCTACAAAACTGTCTGTGTTGGACAAATCCTTCAGGACTTTCCTCATTAACCTACAGAATGTTGCTGGGGCGTTTACGAGACCAAAGGGCATGACCTTGAACTTAAAAAGTCCTTGCGAAGTTTCGAAGGAGGTCATCTCTTTAGCTCGGTCTGAAAGTGGGACTTGCCAATAACCTTTACTGAGGTCTAACTTGGAGAAATACGAATATCCCGCAAGTTTAGAGAATACCTCCTCAATATTAGGCATTTGCTCTGCATCAAAGATGGTACGTTTATTGAGCTGCCTAAAATCGATACAGAATCGAATTGACCCATCTTTCTTCTTAATAAGTACGACTGGGGATGAAAATGGGGCGTTTGAAGGTTCGATGACACCCAATTTCAACATGTCTTTCACCTCCTCATCAACAATTGATCGGGAGTGAAATGGAATGGGATACCCCTTAATTCTTATTGGTTCCCCTGATGTGAGTACAATATCATGTTGCACTCCATCTGTCTGCCCCGGGTTTTCGGACAAGACATCACTGAACTCCGAGAGTAAACTACCCATCTCTCGTTGCTGCTCTACACTAAGCATGCCCGATATGTCTACATCGGCTGCTCTCTCCCTACCTACACTAGTGGGAAAATACATGGGACTAGTGTCCTCACTACTGTCTTCCTCACTATCCTCAATAACTGCAACATTAACTACGGTTAACACCCCTTGTTGCACATTATCGGTTCTACTTATATACTCTTTCAGCATATTCGCATGAAAGGTCTTTAACTTTCCGTTTATCTCGATACGGTAATCCATAGTGTTCACTATCCCTCTAACGTAAAACGGACCTTTCCATTGTAATAACAACTTGTTATTGTCGGTCGGGAGTAACAGTAACACCTGGTCATCTATCTTAAACTTCCTAGCTCTAGCTTTCTGGTCATAGTACCGTTTATACTTGGTACTTGCCTTAACTAACTGACTTTGAGCTATCTTACAAGTCTCCTCTAGTTTCTCCTTCAGATCTAAAACATACTGATATGTAGTCTTAACCTCATCACTATCTACTTCACCTGCCCACATCTCTCTAAGAATCCTCATGGGACCTCTAACTGACCTACCGTACAATAACTCAAACGGAGAAAATCCTAAACTCTCTTGTGGAACCTCTCTAAATGCAAACAATAAAGCATTGAGATACTTGTCCCAATCTTTGGGTCTCTCGGTACACATACGCCGTAACATTTGCTTTAACGTCCCGTTAAATCGTTCGACTAACCCGTTACACATAGAGAAATATGGTGTTGTCATGATTTGACGCAAAGACAATAACCTGCTTACTTCAGCCATAAGTTCTGACGTAAACTGTGACCCACAATCAGTCAGCATTTCCTCTGGTACACCTAGCCTACTGAACATATCAACTAATGCCTCAGCTACTCTCTCAGTTTCAATTGAGGGCAATGCTACTGCCTCCGGATACCTAGTTGCATAGTCTACCATGGTTAAAATGTACCTATTTTTCCTATCCGACACTGGAAAAATTGGTCCAACTATGTCTACGGCTACCCGCTTAAATGGTGTATCTATCAGTGGCATCTGACCTAAATGTACTTTGGTCACTCGACCTTTTGGTACTGTCCTTTGGCATACATCGCAGGACCTACAATACCTAGTTACATCTCCACTAACGCCTGGCCAATAAAATTCTGCCAATACTCTATCTGACGTTTTCTTTACGCCTAAATGACCTCCCATAATCGACTCATGAGCTACCTTAAGCACTGTCGTTCTATACTGGGTAGGTACCACTAATTGGTGAAACTGTCTACTACCACTATCTTCAAATTCTCTGTACAATAACCTATTCTTATGTACAAACTTACAACTACCGGACCCTTTACACTTCTTCACTACACCATCCTTGGCCTTCACTTTACAAGGACCTAATGACTCGTCTTGAGTTTGTGCTTCTATAAACTCCGCTTTAGATATGTCACCTACGGCTGCAGGGACCTTTAATTTTCTATAAGCCTGAGCTTGCTTCTGAACCTGCGCTCTAGTCTCTACGGCATTACTTATGCTACTTCTAAAATCGGACATTACCGGAAGTGCTGAACCATCTATGTTCCCTATCGTTAAATCATACATCGGGTCATCCATACATAGTGCCTCTGTAGTCCCTTTAAAGAAAGGTGTATCTACATCTATTCTCGCTATTGGCACGTGCTCTACCGACTTATTTAGCAACATACACGGTGACTGTTTACCTACCAACTGGTCATCCGTAACTAAACTACGCCTAACTACCACACCTGTACAACCTGTATCCCTCATTACAATTACGTCCGTGCCATTCACTCTACCATCTGCCGTTGGAAGATTTGCATACGGAAAGAGACATGTTCCGATCTTCGTCATTACACCATCCGCTTTAACACAACAGCTACTACTCTCGGTTTTAATAACCGGACTATTACTACCTCTGCCTCTACCTCTACCACGGTTTTGACCACCTCTACCTCTACCGAAATTCCATGGGTTGTTAAAACCTTGGTTCTGACTCCCTTCATTGTTGTCCACTCTACTATTTTCACTAAAATTGTCTACGACAGCGGACACTTTCACCGCTTTCCTACACTCATGTGAAGCATGATTCCCATTACAGTGACGACAACGAATAAAAGGTCTACCTATGTTACCACTATTGCTACCTCCTCTAGCACCCATCGAACTACCTCCACCTCTATAGTTTCCACTCTGGCCTTTCTGTTTATGATCGTCCCCTTGCCTATCTCTAAAAGTTCTGTCTTTCGACACTACATTATGAGCTCCACCTCTAGCCTCGGCAAACTGATCTGCTTGTGTTGCCATTTCTCCTACACTAGTTAGTTTTCTTTCTTTCAGAAATAAGAACAGATCTCTACTACAAACATTGAATAGCTGGTCCCGCAACAAGAAATCTATGAGGCCCTGATAAGTCTGCGCTACCTTCCCTAACTCTAACCACCTATCTAAGTAATTTCTAGATCTACTAATGAACTGAATAAATGACTCGCCTTTCTCAGGCAGACAAGCTCTAAACCGCTTTCTAAAACCTTCTTCAGTTAACTCAAATCTCTTTAAAAGAGCATCCTTTAACTTGTCATAGTCAAGAGCATCTAAACTAGGTAATCTAGAAAATACATCTAAGGCCTTGCCTCTCAATAACGCACTTAAATGAACTGCCCACTTATCTTTGGTCCATTCCTGTAACTCAGCATAACGTTCGAACCGTAACAAGTAACTGTCCATGTTATCTTTGTCAGCATCAAAGTATGGTAACTTCGAACCTTTTAACTTCCCAGAATAACTGTCTTTCCCTACAGTTCCACTGTCCTTACTATGTGTCTTAGCTGCTTCCAACTCTAAAGCTAACTTATGATCAAACTCTTTTTGCTCCCTTTCCATTATCATCTTAGCCTTAGCTAGTCTACCATCTGTTTCGAACCTCTCATGTTCTAACTCTTGCTTCTCCCTTACTATTCTACTTTCATCATCTCGCGTCTCTTTAGCTAACCTGCCTTCTAATTCTAGCTTCTCTTTATCAGCATCTAGCTTCTCTTTAGCTAACCTACTTTCGAATTCTAGCTTCTCTTTATCATCATCTCGCTTCTCTTTAGCTAATCTACTTTCGAATTCTAGCCTATCTTTCTCTAATTCTCTTTCCTTAAGTCTAAATTCCCTTTCCCTACCCTGTTCGTCTTTAACAAAGGTTCTAAGCTCCTCACCAGCATACCCTAACTCCTTACCCATTTCCGTAAGATCCTTTATGGACGTCATGGTTATAGAAATTGTGAACTACACACTACAATAATTACAATACACACGTCACTAATAATTCTACTCAACTAACTACTAATGGTAAGTCACTATGTCCTCAGTAAATACCTGGGCATCATCATAGGACAAGTTACATACACATTTGTACTAGCGCTAACTACTAACGGTTATGTATAGATAGTATCTAGCTTCCACAAAACATATACACTACATAAAATATCTTAATTTGATATTGGACAAACCTTAAACAATCATCGAAATGTGTATAACATGTACATGTATATTTACTTCTCCCATCAATATAAGTATACTCGAGTGTCACAACATGAGTAGAACGTCTTGTTCGCCAACCTAATTGGATACTATATGTATATCAAGGGAGGTAAAAACAAACACCCAAATTATTGAGCAAAAGTGCCTCAGACCCACTCGTGTAGACCACTGCGACCTCGCGCCAAGGAAAGAACGGACAAAACAACAGTTTGGACTCACCCTACCCTTGTCGTGTCTTGACTTGTCTTCCAAGCTGCGGCCGTGATCGTCGACAGTCGCCTTGATGGATCAGAGGGTGGTACACAATTCTAAAATAATAAGTAGAGATTTAGTATATCATAATAAAGATCACTTATTGATTCTTTCCCTCCGTAGTCGCCCAAAATCCCACTACTCTGAAACCAGTTGTCACAGGATGACCTTAGTGGTTGGGCTAACTCAGGAAAGAATCAATGACGGTGAATGCATTTACATAAGTTTAATGCAACTTTTGAAATATGTTTAATATATATACAATTATCTAAAAAAACAAGCGAATACACAAATGAACTATGAAAAGAATGTTCTCCTGAACGTTTAAGACGTTCTTAGTATTGTTATAAATACTGAATGTCTAAGACACTAAAGTGTTGTTAAAGCTATAACAATGTTGATCTAGCGCGATAACTGTGATGCGCGAGAGCTCATGAAGATGATGATGCGCGAATTCAATGGATGATTGTCATCAAATGCCTTCTGTAAGGGTTGATGACGCGATGCAATGATAGTTAATCTCCACTGAGATTGTGAATGATATTCCTCCAGTGAGGACTGGTAACGGGCCCACCTTGTGTCCCGGGGGTTGTCGTTAGTAAGACCTGGCTGTGCAGGTACGGGGACCGTCTCCACCGCTTGTAACGTTAGTCGTGGAAGCTTAGCTCCACTCCTGGATATCCAAACCTAGATGGCTTACTCCAACCCTGGATGGCTTATATCCTGGATGGCTTAGGCTGTAATTATACATACGTTTTAGATGTCGGTTGACAAACATAACAATCTTGTATAATTATCATTACCCAAACAAATCATTATTCAATCAATATATGCAAGCTGTACTAATGAGGAGTAGCAATGTATACATATTCTACAACGCCATATGTACGCTATGTACGTCGCTGTTAATCAATGCCCTTAATACATGTAATATAAACATGATCAAATTACTCATATATTACACTCACTGAGTTATGCATGCACGCATTTATTCGTGTCACTCATCTCATTGTTAACTAATGTTAACAATCGTGTATTACAATCACTGAATTATACGCCAACGTTAATTAATGCACCTATTATCCACTGTTATCAAATTAATATTGTTTTACAATTAATGATCAATTACCATAATTACATCTAATAAAGTCACTTCAAAATCATATGCTAGTCTAAAGTTATGTTTGAGAAACATCAATGCTAACCGGATGTCGTAACCGCCAAACAAGATGGCGCCGCCCACTGAATACAAATATACGATGAAAGTTTAATAAAACTACTAACCACATGTTGCCTGTGAAATTTGCCGTCCAATCTCGGTTCCAACAAAGTACTATCGCTGATCCCGGCGATAGCTAGAAGACAATGGGTTTTATAGCAAACATTACGCCCAAATCATTATTTCCCCCGTTCAGTCCGTGACAAACGTGGCTAAATCTACAGTATTGAATCAACACGAGAGGCCCCTTATACAATTTTGCCGTTTAAGGAAAATATACCTATCCGTTTACATGCATTAGCACAAAACTAAACTTATGACACGGCCTCTCTGGCGGCCACTTAATATGTGCACGCTTTTACGTGTTACATGAATAGATCATGAATATTGTGAAATTGTTTCAACTCGAACAATAGATTTTGGGTGTAACCGATACAAGAGCTATATACGACCAGTACGCTCTACCCGTGACATTTTGTGACAATCAATAGTCATAGACTAGTATGCCACACGGATTTTAACCCCCACATGTTACCTACCTACGTTTACCTACGTTGTTTATGAAAGCAGGAGCAGCTGCTCCTCTATATTCATGTCTGTGCTGGTGAGCGCTCCGGCTCTCTGTATATCCCTGTACTGTACAGTGTAATCCGCTTTCATCGGATGATCCCTCCAAAGCCTATCTAGTCTGTTCTCAAATGATTTAACAGACTTGGCCTCTACCACAGTTTCTGGAAGACTATTCCAGATGTCCACAACTCTCATTGTAAAACAGTTTCTATGATGAGTATTGTGTATATAAACTTTAAAAGTGAAACCAAATTAGGTATTTCTCCAATTACATTTAATAATCCTGATGTCTTTCAGATAGAATTCTATATTATTTGCTGATTTTTCGGAGCCAAATAAAGATCAGCTGTTCGACTTCACGCATGCGCATGTCTTACATAGTGTACATTTGCACCCTGTGCGACATGGGCCCCACCACCATGTCCCTGATTATGAACAACTCTCTGGTTAATCCTCCTTGCAGACATTTTGCTGTTGTTAAGATTCTCTACACACAGAAATTGAATACGAGTCTTTATGACAATGGACTTCTGCGCCTTGCATGAAAACAGTTGAACTTGACAATGTTATTCTGCTCCAAGTGGCAAGCCTAGACAATTTATCAAAAACTTAATTTTACTAATTCCAATGATAAGTATTCAATTTAATATTAACGTCTTACACATGTGAGTATTTTTCTAAATTTATGAATGACATTCTTAAATGGCTGAGTAAACAAAAATTGTCAGTGTGATTCACAAACTTATGACCCTATATCTATTCATTCAAATTCATTTTTGATCATGACAACTCCACTGAGGCAATGAGTACCTGCACATACTAAGCCTTTTCATTTTTCGTCAGAATAGCTAGTGTTACTTTATTTTTTAGATCTGTTTACCTGAAATTTATGAATTGAATTGAATGTTGTTTAACGGCTCATCAACACATTATATGTTATGTAGAGCCGCCCCAGAGAGAGGGGAAGGATACATAGGAATCCGGGAACTTGTCCTAGTCTTATTATCGAATAGATTCCTATGGTTTTTTAACGTGCTCGGAGAGGATAGATCGATACACGGGACCACCCGATTTACGTCCCCATCCGACGGACCAGGCTAAGGGAAAGTGTCTTGAACACAACGATGGAACTCAGTGGCACCACGGAGGATTGAACCCGGGGCCTCCGGTTACAAATCTGCCGCGCTACCGACTGCGCCACGCCAGCCCTCCTGAAATTTATGAAGCATGCATCAGCATTACTCCGTAGCGTCCCGCAATTTTCCAACATCCCTTCTTTCAGTTGACACAATCCATTTCTCAAAGATTGTACCGCGGGAAATACGACGTCATCATGGTGGATATTTGAAAGAAAAGTTTTGCAAGGGATCAACAACTAACAGCCACAGGTCGGTTTTTTTTTTATCAATCGGTGAATTATGCCAGTCCTTAGTTCATTGTTTCTGCAAACGTTTGTTAGCCTAATGATTTGGGAGACCTCACTGGGGCGTAGCTAGAGCGTTTTTAAAGAGTACGCAAGAGATACACAATGCTAAAGTAGAGGGGTCCGGGGGTCATGCCCTCTATGTCATTCTCTATGATGAAATTATCATTCGTAGTTACTCTGGTGCATTTTGGGAGTGTTTCCCAACATTTTAATATCTATTTCGAAGCTGAAATGTTGATTATTTAGCCTGAATATTTAGAATGTTCATGGAAAACGGTATAAGAAAATGTGTTCCCTTATCCACGAGGCTCCAAGTCCCACCGTCCTTGTGTTTTATTGCAATGTTGGACATTTTAGTTTTCTTAGTTTTGCAGACATTGTGTACACAGCTGCAGGCTCATGAACTGTGAACAGTGAAGGCCTCCCAGGGGTTTTGGGGAACAAGTGAACACCCCTTTGTGTCAACCTTTAGGTTAGGGTAACTCGCCCTTAGGTCGGACAGCTTCTTGATTCTTTGCCGCTCTACGCTTATATAGATGTTGCGATTATTGTTTAAACTACTTGGCTGTTTCGGTAGCTACCATAGCGTTACTTTAACGGTGATTTCATATTAAGTACACGTGATAATAACAGCATTCAATGTGTTTTGCGCGATATACTGAATTTGCCCATGAGTTGTACATACTCGCCCTTGAGACGGACAAGCTATATTTAGTATGCCCAAGTGTCGGACAGAGTCTGTTTTGATAACGCGTTTTTGATAACGCGTTGTCGCGTTTTTGATAACGCGTTGTTTAATAAGAAAATCAAATTAATGTACTTCGTTCTTGAAGCGTATGCATACTCTTAAAGCAACATGTTGGGTTAATGTCATTTAATAGTAAAATAAGTAAAGACTTTCGTCGATTAAAAGCTACGTCCGTATTTTTACTGATCTGTTTACTGACTTAATCGTTATTGTTTTTCCCTCGATCAGGGTTCTTCAAGCCTGCCTCTATGTAAATGTCAACAAGTGTTTACTGATAAATATATGTCTACATTTCCTTTTAAGATTTTTATTTAAGTTTCTTCCTTTCCAAAAGGTGCGCCTCCGTAGTCGAGGGATTAACGACGCTGCGTTTGAGACTTTCTCGTCTCTCACGGCTAAGAGCTCGACTTGTAATTGAGAGTGTCGATTCTTAAGGATGGCGGTAATTGAGAAAGTTTCGATTCTTACGGATGACGGAGGTCTACAGTATATCTACTTGCACTTCCCAAATGTGGGTGATCTACCTCCACCACAAAAAATCAACCATCATATATAACCTGACATGTGTTGAAAATGACGTAAAACATCATTCAAACAAATCCTTTCCAAAAAGTTAAAATGATTATTGTTGATAATTTTATATACTATATTGTCCTTATCCGACTATATGTACAGTGCAGTATATTCAGGTTATTGCCTGGTATATTTTGTTTTATTTAATAATTGTGAAATGTTGTCTTTTGTTTGATATTTTTGAATGTTGGAATACTTACTTTGTACACTGATGTATATAGTTACAAGTTATACTATATATATAACTTGTAACTATATACATATATATCGTATATGTCATAATTCCAGGCTGTTTCCTCCAAATAATTAGAATATCAAAACCTGCAAAGAACGTAATCGCAATCTTTATTATGAACGCAGTACAGCATATACCACATTAACAAAAGGAAAATAAGTTTTGGTATAGTAGTTCTCTAAAACGGCGAAGTTATACCAAGTTGCGCATATGCATATGGACATGAACAATGATTGACAAACATTATTAACTCGCACACAACTTCAATTGTGAGAAAGGCTACAAGTAACTTAAGTGTACATACTTGCGGCAACAAGTAATAGAGAAACAGGGATTTTGGGGCAGGGCTGGGGTTGGGGATAAAAGTATATCACTTTTTAATAACTTTCCTGTTCTCCTTCTCTTTTTTCATGTTTTCCTTCTCCTCCTTTGCTTTAAGCCTTATCAACTTTCTTTTTTCGGATTCTTGTTGCTTAATTTCCTTTTCTTTCTTTGCTCTTTTTTTTTCTAGGTAGGCCAAATCAGACGATATGACAAAATACTGGCCAACGGTTTTACGCTTCTGTTTTATAGGCTTTTTCGGCTGAAGTGGCATCCTCAGCAAATCATTACTGGAACTACTGGAACTATCATGACAAGATGGTCCTGCTTTTTTAGCTCTACTGATCAGAGATCAGCAGAGCTTATGCCGTGGTGCGGTGTCCGTCTGTCCGTAAACTTTTATTTGTAGCGACTTCACAGCTGAAACTACTGGATGGATATTCATGAAACTTTACAGAAATGTTGCCCATAATGTCTAGTTGATCCTAGCAAAAATTCATGTTGATGTGAAATCCAAGATGGCCGCCAAAGCTAAAAATAGAGTTTTTAAATGCAAGTTTGTAGCGACTTCTTCTTGAAAACTATAAGTGATATTGATATGGGACTTTTTCTAAAATGATCAGCATGACATGATGTTGATCCTAGTCAAAAATCGTTTTGATTCAACGTTAAACATGGCTGCCAGCGGCCATCTTTGTTTACATAGAGTTATATAGTAAAAACTTGTAGCGACTACTTCTCTGAAACTACTTGGCGGATTGTCATGAAACTTTACAGGAATGTTGCTCTTGATGTCTAATTGATCCTATCAAAATTTCAGGTCGGCCGGAAATTCAAGATGGCCGTCACAGCTAAAAATAGATTTTTAAAAAATAAGTTTGTAGCGACTACTTCTTGAAAACTATAAGTGATATTGATATGGGACTTTTTCTAAAATGATCAGCATGACATGATGTAGATCCTTGTGGAAAATTATTTTGATTCGACGTTAAACATGGCTGCCAGTGGCCATCTTTGGTTACATAGAGTTATATAGTAAAAACTTGTAGCGACTACTCCTCTGAAACTACTTGACGGATGTTCATGAAACTTCACAGGAATGTTGTTCTTGATGTCTAGTTGATCCTAGAAAAATTTCAGGTCGGCCGGAAATTCAAGATGGCCGCCACAGCTAAAAATAGATTTAAAATAAATAAGTTTGTAGCGACTACTTCTTCAAAACAATAAGAGATATTGATATGGGACTTTTTCTAAAATGATCAGTATGACATGATGTTGGTCCTTGTCGAAAATCGTTTTGATTTGACCTTAAACATGGCTGCTTTGTTTACATAGAGTTATATAATGAAAACTTGTAGCGACTACTTCTTTGAAACTACCTGACGGATTTTCATGAAACTTCACAGGAATGTTGCTCTTAATGTCTTATTGATCTTAGCAAAATTTCAGGTCGGCCGGAAATTCAAGATGGCCGCCACGGTTAAAAATAGATTTTCAAAAAACAAGTCTGTAGCGACTACTTCCTGAAATCAAAATCAATCAGTAGAGCTTCAAGGTCATTGACCTCTTGTTGTCTTTATGTGCTTTCCAAGTGAAATATTGTGAATCATTAAGATCCATTCCTGAAAGTAAACCAATAATGACACACTGCAGTTAGAAACACTAAGCCACTCCAGCTATCGTAATGGGACTGGAGGCTATCTGGAAAATAACTATGGACGTACAACTAAATTCAAACGAATTATATGCTTTGCTTTCAAATTTAAAATATATTGGCACCACAATGGGTAATTGCTACTTTCGGTGTGATAATCATGTTATTGTTTTGATAACTCAGGAAGTTTAATGTTCAATAACTGTATACCAGATAAGATTAATATTGTTTACAGATGTAATTTTAAATCAAGAAAGAATATACTTCATTCAAACAAACTTAAAAAGAGAATGTGGATCGAAACTTTGAACATATAATTAAAGAACATAGATTCGATCTAATCTCAATAACAAATTTAATAAATTAAACATGGAATCGTAATTATTTATATTCTACAACAAAACGTTTAGGTTTCATTAAACGAATGAGCTTTACTCAGTGGTAGAGTGTCGGCCTCTCAATTGAGAGTTGACTCAGGGCTTCCACTAAGGTTCAAATTTAGGAAGTTTGAACTTCCCGTTTATCAAATTTGGAAGTTCATGGGGAAAATTTAGGAAGTTCCAGTGTTTGAGCATGGCATTCATACTCAGTCTTTAGTCAGTGATTCCGCGTGGTGCTCGGGAAAAACATCTAAATTGTTAAAAAGAGAAAAAGGATATTTATAATCATTTGTATGTTTATAAAAGAAAATATTTGATGACATCATTATATCTAAACAGTTTCAAACTAAAAATGCTTAATTTGCCTTTGCGTGCGGCACATACACCACCCATAAGTTTTATACAGTGAATTAACTTTTGCAAACAGTTTTCAATTTATCAGTCCAGGAAAGCTTTTAAATTGGAATACATACATTAATGAAAGGTATGTAAAACTGTCAAGTGTATAGGAATAAATGTAACAGATTCTTTAATTTATTATCAAAGCAATCGATTGTTTTTGCCAGTGATAATTTCACTTCCGTGTTTAGTCTCTATTCGCAAAGAGTTCTTTCCCCAAGGTTAGAGATTATTAAATATTGTTTGTCTATCAGTAATTCGTTTCTATTTGTAACTTTGATAAATACATAGAAAAATGACACAAAGATATAAAAGAAATAGCCTAAAAAGTATAATCTGTTTGTGTAAGGAGTTTCAAATTTGTGGTTAATGAATATAAATTAAGCAATTTGGCATCGAGATTATAGTGCTACTTTCATTTTGTGAAATGCGCGGCTAGGCCAATTATCTAATTAACACTCTCCTCTCACCAGCCACGCCTGTGACCCTTGATAAAAACTGGACAAAACCGCTTTTACATGTCAATTACAGGCTCCACTGAGTTTTAATTGCTTTACAACTTGTTATGTTGGCAGTCTCAAATGAAATTAGATTAGATGGGCGGGGCTATAATCGATAATTTACAGAATATGGGACGTCCGTAGTAAAGAATCGCGGCGTACTTTGAAGTTTTTGGAAGTACACTGTACGCCTTTGATGTTAATTTTCGCCGTACAACTACGATTTTTGGACGTAATTTACGTCCGTACGCCCGTTAACGGAAGCCTTGTTGACTGGTCGTTGGTTCGATTCTTGACATAGCCATGTTATTTTTATTGTTCTGCAATTGATGTAAAATAAGTTTTAACTGAATATATTTGATACTAAACCTTGGTCATATGCTACTCTATATGTTCTCTTCATCTCTTCTGTTAATGCTGACTCCACAACGTGCAGAGCCACGTCTGCCGTACGCTCAGAAGTGGTCGTAGACCCATTATTGACATTTTCATCAGAGGTCGTAACAGCTGAAATACCAACATCTTCTGACACACCGGAAAGTAATTCAGTACCAGCAACAGCTAGAAATATATCAGCAGGATCTTCAATACCAGTCTCGGACCTCTCCGGTATGATGCAGAGACTCCCATGTTCGTCCACTCGTACTGGCAAATCTACAACTGACTCTTGATTTCCTTGGGGGACTACATCTATCGTTACCACTGTTGTTGACTGTGACGCGTCCATGCTGGCTGAAACAACAGGTTCATCGGTGTCGACATGCAATTCAGCTGGTTTGTATGCCTCGTTTGGAATTACACACGGATTATATGGGCATATTCCAGTTACCTGAAAAACACTTGCTATGTTTGCAACCGTCATGGATGCGTTCCAAGCCTTTGAAAGCATTCTAAAGAACTGTTGGTGACCAACAGTTACACCAGTGTCAGACATAAACTCTTGTATGGATCTGTTCCAGTTTGACTTGAATGACTTAAAAACCGTCCTATCAAATGGTTGCGTAAAGTTACTCGTCTTACTTGGTAACTCAATCAGAACAATGTTTTCTTCCCTAGCCAACTCCAAAAACTCAATGTGGTGATGAGACTCATGGCCATCCATAATCAACAATTGAGGTCATTCAGGTCGTATGTTAGAAAGAAAGGTGTCCGAAAACCAAAGTTGGCCAATGCCGGCCTTTGTCCATCCGCTATCTGACACACTGAAGCGCGTTCTCGACATCATATCCTTTTAAAACACGGTCTGTCTTACCGGGGATGATAACATGAGGTGGAATAACAGTCCCACTTGCGTAGCCACACGCAATTACCGTTACCAACTCCCGCGTGTTAGAGACTTTTGAGTGCAGTGTTCGCACCTTTCTTTGCTATTACCTTTGCCGGTCTATGAGCTAGACACAGACACAGACATGTCTCGTCCATATTCCATATACGTTCCGGTTTATGAAATAACTGATTGTCCTCTAGCACACCTTTAATTGGGAATTTTTTCCTCTTAATTGGGAAAAAAAGGTATGTTTTGGCATTGGGAATATGACCGAATTTCGGCTATAAAAACAGCCAAAAAAACCCCCTGCAATGCATTGGCAACATAACATATTTTAATCAAGCTTATTAACAGTGAAACTTTTATTAAAAGATCGTCCAAGAGAGAGGTCCAAATGTCTCTTAATACAAAATACAATAATAAAAGAAAACAGATTACATATACAATTTACTAAGAGTAGCCTCATATTCATGGATTACATGACATATATTCCAGTCTTGATACACATATTCTGTGTATCAGTGGGATCGAAACAATGATCAAGGCACTTCATGTATACATGTTTATATACAATAACGCTATTCTTTACAAAAGTCATCATCAGTTATTATATTTGCCATTTCTACAATTATTTCCAACTCATCTGTATTAAGTGTCCTTGCGATATATCTCCCAAGCAACACAATACTCTTAATTCCGCCAAATACATCTTCCCAGTCAACACAGAGTATCATTGGTTTCACATTTGCATCAGTCATGACTAATTTTCTAAGAATAATGTACATTTGGGCTATGAGTGGATGATCGAACAGCCATTCTTCTCTGAATATGGTGTCTAATTCCATTTGTGCAATCAGGGTTGAAGTCCTGTCAAGACTCCCTGTTTCCCGCTTATGTAAGAGTGACAGTATGTTGAGGGATGCCATTCTAATAAAAGATAAAATACATAAATACTAGATTTGAAGATATAGATTTAGACATAATTTTATAATAAAAAACTTTATTTCCCTGTTATAATAATAAAACAATAAAAAAAAAATTAGAAGAGGAGAAAATAATGAGAAATAATAAAAAATCAAGAAATATACATTATTTACAAGAATAATAAATGTATTATATCTATATATAGATCTACTACTTTTATCGCTAGTATAAACAATATAACAGCCTACAGACTTAAAATAAAGCAATACATATAAAGAGTCGAATAAATAATAATATTGGATATTTGATATATTCTCTACGCAAGAGGTTCGCTGTTATTGGAGGATAAAATTAATAATCACGTGTTCGCCCTTAAATCGGACAGAGTGTACGAGTCATGGGCGAATTGCCGTTAAATTTAATTTTTTTGAATGTTTTGTCGTGCTAAAAATCATTATACAGCACGTTTTAAATACACAATTTAAATTAAAAACGCGATTTAACGTCTTTTTGAATACACACTTATATTAATACTTACGCAGGAAGACTGGTTCTCCGACTGACTTTTAAAACCTTCGATTTAAAATTTGCCGCTAAAAGCACACGTCATGACCTCTAGGGTTTTAGCAAACAAAAAGGAAGTAGAAAGACGTCATCAACATGGGTAAGGCCTAAATTTATTGTAGACACTATCTATAGGGGGCTATACACATATAGCAGCTTAATACACAAGGTTTAGGCAGTAAAGTTGTCCGACATTAGGGACGTGTAAGACTTCAGGGCGAGTTATCCTACCCCTTTGTGTCAACCTTTACAGTGTGAAACGGTCTTACTGTCTAAGGTTCGAAATGCCTATGTATCACATGACGTACATTTGCTCCGCCTTGAAGAACTAATAAGAGGACTAAATAGCCCATTTCACCGTGAAAGGGCCAATAAATTGCAAAAGGGACCTACATATTAATAATAATTATTGATTTTTTTGTCATGAAAGGTGTGTAAACTCATTACACGGTAATATACAGTAGGTTTGCTAAAAGAGACATAATCAAAAAAAGCTAAAAGTTACTCCCTTTCACCCTTTTAAATTCATTTTTTGACTTGGGTTATCAGTTTAACTTGCTCAAAATTTGCACATGATGCTGGCCACTGCTTGGGATCTAACCAAGGTCTCACCCTGGAGCCAATTGTGTAAACGATTTTAACCCTAGTTAAAATCATACCTGGGTTAAAATGCACTCAAATGGTAACGCTTTAACCCAGGTATAATTTAAACTAGGGTTAAAATCGTTTATAAAATTGGCTCCAGCAGAAGGATGCATTCTAAACACTTAACTACAATGGCTGTACAGCTAGCAGTTTTGAGCTTATTTAGGTAAGAAATTTCGAGGTTACTTATACCGAATACTTTTAAGATGTCTCGACACCTAAAAAACAAAAAACAAAACACCTACCTACCAACCGACCCATCTTTTTTTCAGCATGTTACAGGAAACAAACATATTTTTTTTTAGGCCTTAGTCATTTTACAAAATGGAGCTATATAATGTCTATAAAAATAATTCTTCTTAACTGTATTTAATAATGATGTATTTGCTTTGTTTTCATGTTAATATATGTCGGTGTTCCAACCCTAACTCCACAACCACCCTGTCCTCCATTTAAAATCTAGAGTCATATATCTGTACACAAACACATGCTCTCTCTCTCTCTCTCTGTGTACGTCTCTCTCTCTCTTTTACTCATATTATTTGAAACGACCTAACCAATGGATGTATATTTTTTGTTTGAAATACCACCCATAGTTTCCGGCTGGTAACAGGTGGAGGTGTGACTAGGATTTGTGACTAGGATTTGTTGTTTTCTTGGAAACAACCATTTATCAGCCACAGGGATTATGCTCACGTTATGAATATTTGAAAACTTGTAAAAGAACTAAACTGATGAATATTATGAAAACTGCTTTGAATTAACCCTTAAGCCCGACACATACATTGTAAAAGTTGATATGTATAAGACATATCTAAAGGTACACATCACATTGCAATCATTATCTAAAAATAAGGTATAAGACAAAATTCAGTAGTAGCAGGGTTCGACACTAATTTTTTTAAACGGGTAGTCCGGAGGACTAATGACTTTAAAAAACTAGTAGTCCACCTGAGAACTAGATGGTCCTTCCTAAAAACGGTGTATTTAGCAACAAAAAAAACAACAGGTGTATAACAGGAGACAAACTTCAAAGGGAACAGTGCCAAAAATCCTTTTCATCTTGAAGATACCAACTGAAATCCTAAATCTTTATTATTTTTTTCGGTTTCTCCCCAGGCACGCTTTCATCAGATTTAGATGCATTTTCAACCCTAACCAACTTGACACATGTTAACCGAATGCAATATTATTCTGGTCTTCGTTTCATTTTTACTGAACAATACAAATTATTCGACAATTACCCAAAACTTATTTTTCAGTCATACCCGCATTGAGTAACAAAACACAAAATCATTACCTAATCCATAGACATAGATAAGTTATTGATGGCTATGACTAATCGTAGGATTCAATACATTTCCATTGATTTCTCTCGTCTATAAAGCAATCACAAACTCGCTTTATACCAAACACATTTCTTTATTTCATAATTTAATAGCCGTCAGTAAAACACGCAATAGAAGTTTGCGCTTTTGCTTATTGACGCCCGCCGCAAAGATTCTTTACAACTGTGCCGATGTCAATCATATAATTATAACCGCCTTTTAAATTTATTTATCGCAGGAGAAATCAGTTTCAAATTATCTCGTCAAATCATACCCCTGCCCGTGCGCAGTAGTTTGTAGTACGTTTTTCAATTATTCACCAAACAGAAAAATACGACGGCTTTGATTGGTTTACTTGAATAGAATGCGCACATGATCTAATCACGTGATCGACTAACGAGCAAACATGGCGGTTATATTTACATCTTGCCTCAGGCAAACCGATAATGATCGATAATTAGGCTATTGCCCTGATTAGATAAGAGTCGGGTTGTTATTTAATGATAATGGGATTAAATAAGGTACTTGTGAAACACGCGCTGATTGTGTATTTTAGAGGGTTTTGTTAATTATGCGGTTAATCACATTTGAAATTGCTGAAAATGACCCGAAAATTACGTTCGCCCCACATGGATAGAAAAACAAAGTCGGCCAAATCATAGCAAAGTTTTACTAATCGAGTGACCCCGGCCCTATATTAGGAATGTGTCTTTTATGGCCATAATGCTCGAAAAATTACTAGTCTGACGGACTAGCCAACTTTCACGTTTAGGTAGTCCTCCTGAAAACAGGTGGGCACAGGACTAGCGGACTAGCGCTAGTGTCGAACCCTGAGTAGCCTATCATTTTGAAAATAAATCAGCTGCCATATATTGAAATAAAAATAATTAAAAATGTGCGTTTTCAATGTATCAATTCTGTATTGCTTTAGATCTCTTAAAATAAATCAGATTGTATAATTAATTTTAAGTACTAGATATAGTATGGTCTCATTGAGTTAATTTAAACATCGAGATGGGTATAGCCCATCTAGGTGTTTAAATTAACCAACGAGATGAAAACGTACTCTATTTGTTTTCTAGCCCCATTTCAGCTCCCTGCCGTACTATAACTCCCAATAACTGGTAGTTGTAGTACACCATTTATTCTGACAGGTGTTATTTACAATTAAACGATTTACACCTGTGCTATTACAAAGAGAATTTTCAGTGACCATGCTACAATATGTTCATACTTGCATTTTCATGTTTACACGCATTTGTTGACCTACTTATACATAGTTGATTGTATTACAGTATCATCCTTGATTAATTCATTCATTGTTGACCTACTTATACATAGTTGATTGTATTACCGTATCATCCTTGATTAATTCATTCATTGAACTATTCGTATAATTATTAACAGGTATAGCAAAAATTAAAGTTATGTAGAAAAACAAATGGGACGCCGCGAGTTAACGGGACACGCGGTCATTATGAGGTCTTTATCATTCATGGCGTCTCATTTTGTTTATCCAGTATCATTTTGACTTTACACCTGCTTGCATATAATCTAATAAAATTTTGATTTTCTAATATTTTTCAGCTTTTCCTATCATAGGTTTAAATATATTATTGGTACGATATAATCAACAGTTAATAATATGCTAAAACAATTTGCATTAAAACTATTCTTATAATTAATGTTAATTATTGAACAAATGCAAGTTACTAGTATGTAGAAAAACTAATGGAGTTTTTAAAAAAAGAAAGATTTCCGCACGTCGCTTTAAAGAAAAGATCAAGATTGCCATGTACCCTTTAACTGATTTTTAGGGATGCCGAGTTGTCCGTCATCTTATGGGCTTATGGGATGCCGAGGTGTCCGTCTTCCGTCCGTGCGTCCGTCCGTCATTCGTAGTTGACTTTTGTCTCGTTCAGATCTTTACCAAACTTTCCATATTGTTAATATCAATGAAAGCTCGAAGAAGTTCGAAAACCAGCAAGATCGTACCAGTAACAGCGGAGTTATGGCCCTTGATTTAGTTAAAAATGCTATATTTTTCCTTGTTAAGACGATAGGGCCTTCATTTTCATCAGATCTTTACCATTATTTAAGAGATTGTTAATATCAATGAAAGCTTGGATTAGTTCAAAAACCAGGAACACCAGTGTTAAGTGCCCTTGAATTTTCAGTCTGGTGAACACTAGCGCCTTCCTTTTGTATTCGATCTTTCTTAAACTTGGCATTAGCTTGTTGATATTAATTAAAGCTCGGAGTTTGAAAACCATCCAGATCGAACCAGTAACACCGGAGTTATGGCCCTTTTTCAATATTTGGTAATGTACTGTGGAAACCCTAGGGGTCGTGAGTTCAAATCTCACTGGAGGCATTTTTTTTCATAAGAAACTTAAGGACGGTTTTACGGGTTAATTTTTTATTTTTATTTTTATTTATTTTTTTCTCATAATAAACCTTGGTTCTTTTTTCTTTAATTGGGAGCCTACAGGCCATGGAGTTATAGGGAAGAACTTCAAAAATATTGTTCTATGAAACTACAAGAGATAGGTTTAATATATTTTATTTTATTATCAGCTTATGTATCCTCTGCCAAGTTTGTTCAGAGGGCTGGCGTGGCGCAGTCGGTAGCAAGGCGGATTTGTAGCCGGAGGCCCCGGGTTCAATCCTCCACTGAGTTTCGTCGGTGTGTTCTTGGGCAAGACACTTTCCCTTAGCCTCGTCCGTCTGATGGGGACGTAAATTGGACGGTCCCGTGTATCGGTCTATCCTCCGAGCACGTTAAAGAACCATAGGAATCTATTTGATAATAAGAGTAGGGCACGGTTGCCGGATTCCTATGTATCCTTCTCCTCTCTCAGGAGCGGCTTTAAATAACTGCGTTGATGAGCCGTTAAACAACATTCAATTCAATTCAAATGGTGACCCTGAGCTCAAATTTGGCCCTGTCCCTTGTGCACAGTTTTACATAAGGACAAACTTCAAAAATCTTGATCATTACAAGATCCAAAGGTCTAATATGTTGTATTTACACTCAGCTTAAGGTCCTCTACCAAGTTTGTTCAAATGTTGACCCTGGGGTCATATTTGGCCCCGCCCCTGGGTCACATGTCAAGCTTGGTTTGAGTGTTGATATTAACAAAAGTTTGATTTGTTTTAAAGCCAGCCAAACTTCAGCCAAATACATCCCTCCCCCTATATCTTGGTAATTGAAGACACTTTATAAAAAAACTAGTTTGATATTGCCATATCTGACACACAATCCTTCTATCGCACCACTCCACCCCAATATGGATACCATATAGCCCGTAGAGCGATACAGGCCCTCTTGGGCCTCTCGTTTTATTTATAATCCCTGCATGTTTCCAATGCAAAGCAAGATAAAATACGCAAATATCGTTAGTTAACAAAGAGTAACTAACCACAATTCGCACTGTTCTTTGATATTTACTTTCTTTCGAAATATATATACACTGTACTTACATGCTAGAAATATATACACCATACTTACGTGCTAGAAATATATACCGTAAAGAGAGGTTTTGCTTTGCACTCGAAACACAATACAATATGCGGTCCACAGGAATGGAATTAACTTCCTCATGTAATACGGCTTTCAAAATCATTAAGTTTATTTAAAACGTTATTGAAACACATCTTATGTCCTTATCTGATATATAATTTCAAAAATATAATGTCAAAAGTGTGTATACTATCAGGATGGGTCTGGTACAGCATCAATGTTTTAATGACACAAATGATACAAACTATATTTTAAGTGCATATGTAAAGTTATGTAGAGTATTGTTGTGTTTGTGATAGGGTCTGAATTGGTCAATACATCAATGTTGGACGGTACTGTGGATCAGCTTGTATGTTTCATCTGCTGGGCTAGATAAAATTGATTACATAGTCTCATATATATAATACAACATATAATACAACAAAACATCAATGTTGGACGGTTCAGTGGATCAGCTTGTATGTTTCATCTGCTGGGCTAGATAACATTGATTACATAGTTTCATATATATAATACAACAAAACATCAATGTTGGACGGTTCAGTGGATCAGCTTGTATGTTCCGTCGGCTGGGCTAGATAACATTGATTAGGCTATATAAAATTATACCTGAGTTTACTGTAACCCGACCGACCCTCTGAAAACACCCCGACTCCTTTTTTTTATTATTATTATTATTTTTATTTTTTTTATTTTTATTTTTTGAAAAAATAGTTATGTTCACGCGATCACGGCCGACTCCGTGCTCATTGTCCTGCTGTTGGAACTGACCCTGTTCCGGACTTGCGAAAAATAAATTAAACTGTTTTACCCCTTTGCAATAATTGCAAGTGATTGGGAAAAGAGCCAGTTGTTGCCAGGCCTTTTGGGAAACAATAAAACATACACAACTTCATATTGCAGTTTTTGTCTCGCCTTTTCGAAGAAAAAAAGAGACATAGGTGTTGCTTTTCCGGCGGCAGTGGCGGCGGCGGCGGCAACATTCAAGTTTTGCGTTTAGGTCATTTTCTCACAAACTGTTTGCACTAGACCTTTCAAACTTTGCTTATAGATGTATCATGGGTGGTACATCGCAACGTGACAAAGCAAATGTGGAAGTGACCTTGACCCTCCAAGCAAAGGGCAGATAACTTAATAATTTTTAGGTTCAAGTTTTGCGTTTAGGTCATTTTTCACAAACTGTATGCACTAGACCTTTCAAACTTTGCTTATAGTTGTATCATGGGTGGTACATCGCAACGTGACAAAGCAAATGTGAAAGTGACCTTGACCCTCCAAGCAAAGGGCAGATAACCTTATAATTTTTACCTTCAACTTTGGCGTTTAGGTCACTTTTTCACAAACTGTATGCACTAAGACCTTTCAAACTTTGCTTATAATTGTATCTTGAGTGGTACATTGCAACGTGACAAAGCAAATGTGGATGTGACCTTCACCATCCAAGCAAAGGGCAGATAACTTTAATTGTAACATTTACATCACTTTCTCATGAACTAGAATTGTGCACTAGATATTTTAAACCAAATTTATAGCTGAATCTTTGGAAGAAAATGTATTCTATTTAGACGTAGTTGTGTCTTCGTTAGTGCATCTTTTCTTTGGATGCCTGAATTTCATGTATGACCTTGACCTACTTTCTGGAGCTGATGATTTTTAGCTCTGCTGGCCAAAGGTCTTCATTTTTCATCCGAACTTTACCAAACTTTACCAGATTGTTAATATCAATGAAAGCTCGCACAAGTTCGAAAACCAGCCAGATCGGGTTATATCAGCGGAGTTGTGGCCCTTAATTTAGTTAAAAATGCTATATTCAGCCTTGTTAATACGATACGGCTTTCATTTTTCATCTGATCTTCACCAAACTTTACCAGATGTTTTGCCTTTTTTTTATTATTAGTAAATTATTTTTTTTAATTATTTTTTTTTTAAATTATTTTGTTTTAATAATTTCTTTTGTTTGAATTTTTTTTTTTTTTTATTATTTTTATTTATTTTTTTTTTTTTTTTTTTTAATGTTTGACGGTTCAGTGGATCAGCTTGTATGTTTCATCTGCTAGGCTAAGTAACAGTGATTACATAGTCTCATATATATAATACAACAAAACATCAATGTTGGACGGTTCAGTGGATCCGCTTGTATGTTTCTTCTGCTGGACTAGATAACATTGATAACATAGTCTCATATATATAATAAAACAAAACATCAGTGTTTGACGGTTCAGTGGATCAGCTTGTATGTTTCGTCTGCTGGGCTAGATAACATTGATTACATAGTCTCATATATATAATACAACAAAACATCAGTGTTGGACGACGGTTCAGTGGATCAGCTTGTATGTTTCATCTGCTGGGCTAGATAACATTGATTACATAGTCTCATATATATAATACAACAAAACATCAGTGTTTGACGGTTCAGTGGATCAGCTTGTATGTTTCGTCTGCTGGGCTAGATAACATTGATTACATAGTCTCATATATATAATAAAACAAAACATCAGTGTTGGACGACGGTTCAGTGGATCAGCTTGTATGTTTCGTCTGCTGGGCTAGATAACATTGATTACATAGTTTCATATATATAATACAACAAAACATCAGTGTTGGATGGTTCAGTGGATCAGCATGTATGTTTCGTCTGCTGGGCTAGATAACATTGATTACATAGTCTCATATATATATAATACAACAAAACATCAATGTTTGACGGTTCAGTGGATCAGCTTGTATGTTTCATCTGCTGGGCTAGATAACCCTGATTACATAGTTTCATATATATAATGCAACAAAACATCAATGTTGGATGGTTCAGTGGATCAGCATGTATGTTTCATCTGCTGGGCTAGATAGCATTGATTACATAGTCTCATATAGATAATACAACAAAACATCAATGTTTGACGGTTCAGTGGATCAGCTTGTATGTTTTGCTACTGGGCTAGATAACATTGATTACATAGTCTCATATATATAATACAACAAAACATCAATGTTGAACGGTTTAGTGGATCAGCTTGTATGTTTCGTCTGCTGGGCTAGATAACATTGATTACATAGTCTGATATATATATAATACAACAAAACATCAATGTTGGACGGTTCAGTGGATCAGCATGTATGTTTCATCTGCTGGGCTAGATAACATTGATTACATAGTCTCATATATATAATACAACAAAACATCAATGTTGGACGGTTCAGTGGATCAGCTTGTATGTTTTTTCTGCTGGGCTAGATAACATTGATTACATAGTCTCATGTATATAATACAACAAAACATCAACGTTGGACGGTACAGTGGGTCAGGTTGTATGTTTCGTCTGCTGGGCTAAATAACATTGATTAAATAGTCTCATATATATAATACAACAAAACATCAATGTTGGACGGTTCAGGGGTCAGTTTGTATGTTTCGTCTGCTGGGCTAGATAACATTGATTACATAGTCTCATATATATAATACAACAAAACATCAATGTTGGACGGTTCAGTGGATCAGCTTGTATGTTTCGTCTGCTGGGCTAGATAACATTGATTACATAGTCTCATATATATAATACAACAAAACATCAATGTTTGACTTTTCAGTGGATCAGCTTTTATGTTTCGTCTGCTGGGCTAGATAACATTTATTACATAGTCTCATATATAAAATACAACAAAACATCAATGTTGGACGGTTCAGTGGATCAGCTTGTATGTTTCGTCTGCTGGGCTAGATAACATTGATTACATAGTCTCATATATATAATACAACAAAACGTCAGTGTTGGACGGTTCTGTGGATCAGCTTGTATGTTTCGTCTGCTGGGCTAAATAACATTGATTACATACTCTCATATAGACAATACAACAAAACATCAATGTTGGAAAGTACAGTGGGTCAGCTTGTTTGTTTTGTCTGGTGGGCTAGATAACATTGATTACATAGTCTCATATATATAATACAACAAAATATCAATGTTGTACGCTTCAGTTGATCAGCATGTATGTTTCGTCTGCTTTGCTAGATAACATTGATTACATAGTCTCATATATATAATTCAACAAAACATCAATGTTGGACGGTTCAGTGGATCCGCTTGTATGTTTCGTCTGCTGGGATAGATAACATTGATTCCATAGTCTCGTATATAAAAAGTCTCGTATATAAAATACAACAAGACATCAATGTTGGACGGTTCAGTGGAATAGTATGTATGTTGCGTCTGCTGGGCTAGATAAAATTGATTACAAAGTCTCATATATATAATACAATAAACATCAATGTTGGATGGTTCAGTTGATCAGCTTGTATGTTTCATCTGCTGGGCTAGATAACATTGATTACATAGTCTCGTATATATAATACAACAAGACATCAATGTTGGACGGTTCAGTGGATCAGCTTGTATGTTCCGTCTGCTGGGCTAGATAACATTGATTACATAGTCTCGTATATAAAATACAACAAGACATCAATGTTGGACGGTTCAGTGGATCAGCTTGTATGTTTCATCTGCTGGGCTAGATAACATTGATAACATAGTCTCATATATATAATACAACAAGACATCAATGTTGGACGGTTCAGTGGATCAGCTTGTATGTTTTGTCTGCTGGGCTAGATAAAATTGATTACATAGTCTCATATATTTAGTACAACAAAACATCAATGTTGGATGGTTCAGTGGATCAGCTTGTATGTTTCGTCTGCTGGGCTAGATAACATTGATAACATAGTCTCATATATATATAATACAACAAAAAATCAATGTTGGACGGTCCAGTGGAAACATACAAGCTGATCCACTGAACCGTCCAACATTGATGTTTTGTTGTATTATATATATGGGACTATGTAATCAATGTTCAGTGGATCCGCTTGTATGTTTCATCTGCTGGGCTAGATAACATTGATTACATAGTCTCATATATATAATATAACAAGACATGAATGTTGGACGGTTCAGAGGATCAGCTTGTATGTTTCATCTGCTGGGCTAGATAGAATTGATTACATAGTCTTATATATATAATACAACAAAACATCAATGTTGGACGGTTCAGTGAATCAGCTTGTATGTTTTTTCTGCTGGGCTAGATAACATTGATTACATAGTCTCATGTATATAATACAACAAAACATCAACGTTGGACGGTACAGTGGGTCAGGTTGTATGTTTCGTCTGCTGGGCTAAATAACATTGATTAAATAGTCTCATATATATAATACAACAAAACATCAATGTTGGACGGTTCAGGGGTCAGTTTGTATGTTTCGTCTGCTGGGCTAGATAACATTGATTACATAGTCTCATATATATAATACAACAAAACATCAATGTTGGACGGTTCAGTGGATCAGCTTGTATGTTTCGTCTGCTGGGCTAGATAACATTGATTACATAGTCTCATATATATAATACAACAAAACATCAATGTTTGACTTTTCAGTGGATCAGCTTTTATGTTTAGTCTGCTGGGCTAGATAACATTTATTACATAGTCTCATATATAAAATACAACAAAACATCAATGTTGGACGGTTCAGTGGATCAGCTTGTATGTTTCGTCTGCTGGGCTAGATAACATTGATTACATAGTCTCATATATATAATACAACAAAACTTCAGTGTTGGACGGTTCTGTGGATCAGCTTGTATGTTTCATCTGCTGGGCTAAATAACATTGATTACATAGTCTCATATAGACAATACAACAAAACATCAATGTTGGAAAGTACAGTGGGTCAGCTTGTTTGTTTTGTCTGGTGGGCTAGATAACATTGATTACATAGTCTCATATATATAATACAACAAAATATCAATGTTGTACGCTTCAGTTGATCAGCATGTATGTTTCGTCTGCTTTGCTAGATAACATTGATTACATAGTCTCATATATATAATACAACAAAACATCAATGTTGGACGGTTCAGTGGATCCGCTTGTATGTTTCGTCTGCTGGGATAGATAACATTGATTCCATAGTCTCGTATATAAAAAGTCTCGTATATAAAATACAACAAGACATCAATGTTGGACGGTTCAGTGGAATAGTATGTATGTTGCGTCTGCTGGGCTAGATAAAATTGATTACAAAGTCTCATATATATAATACAATAAACATCAATGTTGGATGGTTCAGTTGATCAGCTTGTATGTTTCATCTGCTGGGCTAGATAACATTGATTACATAGTCTCGTATATATAATACAACAAGACATCAATGTTGGACGGTTCAGTGGATCAGCTTGTATGTTCCGTCTGCTGGGCTAGATAACATTGATTATATAGTCTCGTATATAAAATACAACAAGACATCAATGTTGGACGGTTCAGTGGATCAGCTTGTATGTTTCATCTGCTGGGCTAGATAACATTGATTACATAGTCTCATATATATAATACAACAAGACATCAATGTTGGACGGTTCAGTGGATCAGCTTGTATGTTCCGTCTGCTGGGCTAGATAACATTGATTACATAGTCTCGTATATAAAATACAACAAGACATCAATGTTGGACGGTTCAGTGGATCAGCTTGTATGTTTTGTCTGCTGGGCTAGATAAAATTGATTACATAGTCTCATATATTTAGTACAACAAAACATCAATGTTGGATGGTTCAGTGGATCAGCTTGTATGTTTCGTCTGCTGGGCTAGATATCATTGATAACATAGTCTCATATATATATAATACAACAAAAAATCAATGTTGGACGGTCCAGTGGAAACATACAAGCTGATCCACTGAACCGTCCAACATTGATGTTTTGTTGTATTATATATATGGGACTATGTAATCAATGTTCAGTGGATCCGCTTGTATGTTTCGTCTGCTGGGCTAGATAACATTGATTACATAGTCTCATATATATAATATAACAAGACATGAATGTTGGACGGTTCAGAGGATCAGCTTGTATGTTTCATCTGCTGGGCTAGATAGAATTGATTACATAGTCTTATATATATAATACAACAAAACATCAATGTTGGACGGTTCAGTGGATCAGCTTGTATGTTTTTTCTGCTGGGCTAGATAACATTGATTACATAGTCTCATGTATATAATACAACAAAACATCAACGTTGGACGGTACAGTGGGTCAGGTTGTATGTTTCGTCTGCTGGGCTAAATAACATTGATTAAATAGTCTCATATATATAATACAACAAAACCTCAATGTTGGACGGTTCAGGGGTCAGTTTGTATGTTTCGTCTGCTGGGCTAGATAACATTGATTACATAGTCTCATATATATAATACAACAAAACATCAATGTTGGACGGTTCAGTGGATCAGCTTGTATGTTTCGTCTGCTGGGCTAGATAACATTGATTACATAGTCTCATATATATAATACAACAAAACATCAATGTTTGACTTTTCAGTGGATCAGCTTTTATGTTTCGTCTGCTGGGCTAGATAACATTTATTACATAGTCTCATATATAAAATACAACAAAACATCAATGTTGGACGGTTCAGTGGATCAGCTTGTATGTTTCGTCTGCTGGGCTAGATAACATTGATTACATAGTCTCATATATATAATACAACAAAACTTCAGTGTTGGACGGTTCTGTGGATCAGCTTGTATGTTTCGTCTGCTGGGCTAAATAACATTGATTACATAGTCTCATATAGATAATACAACAAAACATCAATGTTGGAAAGTACAGTGGGTCAGCTTGTTTGTTTTGTCTGGTGGGCTAGATAACATTGATTACATAGTCTCATATATATAATACAACAAAATATCAATGTTGTACGCTTCAGTTGATCAGCATGAATGTATGTTTCGTCTGCTTTGCTAGATAACATTGATTACATAGTCTCATATATATAATACAACAAAACATCAATGTTGGACGGTTCAGTGGATCCGCTTGTATGTTTCGTCTGCTGGGATAGATAACATTGATTCCATAGTCTCGTATATAAAAAGTCTCGTATATAAAATACAACAAGACATCAATGTTGGACGGTTCAGTGGAATAGTATGTATGTTGCGTCTGCTGGGCTAGATAAAATTGATTACAAAGTCTCATATATATAATACAATAAACATCAATGTTGGATGGTTCAGTTGATCAGCTTGTATGTTTCATCTGCTGGGCTAGATAACATTGATTACATAGTCTCGTATATATAATACAACAAGACATCAATGTTGGACGGTTCAGTGGATCAGCTTGTATGTTCCGTCTGCTGGGCTAGATAACATTGATTACATAGTCTCGTATATAAAATACAACAAGACATCAATGTTGGACGGTTCAGTGGATCAGCTTGTATGTTTCATCTGCTGGGCTAGATAACATTGATTACATAGTCTCATATATATAATACAACAAGACATCAATGTTGGACGGTTCAGTGGATCAGCTTGTATGTTCCGTCTGCTGGGCTAGATAACATTGATTACATAGTCTCGTATATAAAATACAACAAGACATCAATGTTGGACGGTTCAGTGGATCAGCTTGTATGTTTTGTCTGCTGGGCTAGATAAAATTGATTACATAGTCTCATATATTTAGTACAACAAAACATCAATGTTGGATGGTTCAGTGGATCAGCTTGTATGTTTCATCTGCTGGGCTAGATAACATTGATAACATAGTCTCATATATATATAATACAACAAAAAATCAATGTTGGACGGTCCAGTGGAAACATACAAGCTGATCCACTGAACCGTCCAACATTGATGTTTTGTTGTATTATATATATGGGACTATGTAATCAATGTTCAGTGGATCCGCTTGTATGTTTCGTCTGCTGGGCTAGATAACATTGATTACATAGTCTCATATATATAATATAACAAGACATGAATGTTGGACGGTTCAGAGGATCAGCTTGTATGTTTCATCTGCTGGGCTAGATAGAATTGATAACATAGTCTTATATATATAATACAACAAAACATCAATATTTGATGGTTCAGAGGATCCGCTTGTATGTTTCGTCTGCTGGGCTAGATAACATTGATTACATAGTCTCATATATATAATATAACAAGACATGAATGTTGGACGGTTCAGAGGATCAGCTTGTATGTTTCATCTGCTGGGCTAGATAGAATTGATTACATAGTCTTATATATATAATACAACAAAACATCAATATTTGATGGTTCAGAGGATCTGCTTGTATGTTTCGTCTGCTGGGCTAGATATAATTGATTACATAGTCTCATATATATAATACAACAAAACATCAATGTTAGAAGGTTCAGTGGATCAGCTTGTATGTTTCGTCTGCTGGCCTAGATAACATTGATTACATAGTCTCATATATATATATAATAAATAAAACATCAATGTTGGACGGTTCAGTGGATCAGCATGTATGTTTCGTCTGCTTGGCTAGATAACATTGATTACATAATCTCATATATATAATACAACAAAACATCAATGTTGGATGGTTCAGTGGATCAGCATGTATGTTTCGTCTGCTGGGCTAGATAACATTGATTACAAAGTCTCATATATATAATACAACAAAAAATCAATGTTGGACGGTCCATAGGAAACATACAAGCTGCATCACTGAACCGTCCAACATTGATGTTTTGTTGTATTATAGATATGAGACTTATATATATGAGACTATGTAATCAATGTTCAGTGGATTCACTTGTATGTTTCGTCTGCTGGGCTAGATAACCCTGATTACATAGTTTCATATATATAATACAACAAAACATCAATGTTTGACGGTTCAGTGGATCAGCTTGTATGTTTCATCTGCTGGGCTAGATAACATTGATTACATAGTCTCATATATATAATACAACAAAACATCAATGTTGGACGGTTCAGTGGATCAGCATGTATGTTTCGTCTGCTGGGCTAGATAACATTGATTACATAGTCTCATATATATAATACAATAAAACAGCAATGTTTGACGGTTCAGTGGATCAGCTTGTATGTTTCGTCTGCTGGGCTAGATAACATTGATGACATAGTCTCATATATATAATACAACAAAACATCAATGTTGGACGGTTCAGTGGATCAGCATGTATGTTTCGTCTGCTGGGCTAGATAACATTGATTACATAGTCTCATATATATAATACAATAAAACAGCAATGTTTGACGGTTCAGTGGATCAGCTGGTATGTTTCGTCTACTGGGCTAGATAACCCTGATTACATAGTCTCATTTATATAATATATCAAAACATCAATGTTAGACGGTTCAGTGGATCGGCTTGTATGTTTCGTCTGCTGGGCTAGATAACATTGATGACATAGTCTCATATATATATAATACAACAAAACATCAATGTTGGACGGTTCAGTGGATCAGCATGTATGTTTTGTCTGCTGGGCTAGATAACATTGATTACATAGTCTCATATATATAATACAATAAAACAGCAATGTTGGACGGTTCAGTGGATCAGCTTGTATGTTTCGTCTGCTGGGCTAGATAACATTGATTACATAGTCTCATATATATATATACTACAACAAAACATCAATGTTGGACGGTTCAGTGGATCAGCTTGTATGTTTCGTCAGCTGGGCTAGATGACATTGATTATATAGTCTCATATATATAATACATCAAAACATCAATGTTGGACGGTTCAGTGGATCGGCTTGTATGTTTCGTCTGCTGGGCTAGATAACATTGATTACATAGTCTCATATATATATATAATACTACAAAACATCAATGTTGGACGGTTCAGTGGATCAGCTTGTATGTTTCGTCTGCTGGGCTAGATAACATTGATTACATAGTCTCATATATATATATAATACAACAAAACATCAATGTTGGACGGTTCAGTGGATCAGCTTGTATGTTTCGTCTGCTGGGCTAGATAACATTGATTACATAGTCTCATATATATAATACAACAAAACATCAATGTTGGACGGTTCAGTGGATCAGCTTGTATGTTTCGTCTGCTGGGCTAGATAACATTGATTACATAGTCTCATATATATAATACAACAAAAAATCAATGTTGGACGGTCCAGTGGAAACATACAAGCTGATCCACTGAACTGTCAAACATTGATGTTTTGTTGTATTATATATATGAGACTATGTAATCAATGTTATCTAGCCCAGCAGACGAAACATACATGCTGATCCACTGAACCGTCCAACATTGATGTCTTGTTGTATTATATATATGAGACTATGTAATCAATGTTATCTAGCCCAGCAGATGAAACATACAAGCTGATCCACTGAACCGTCCAACATTGATGTCTTGTTGTATTATATATATGAGACTATGTAATCAATGTTATCTAGCCCAGCAGACGAAACATACATGCTGATCCACTGAACCGTCCAACATTGATGTTTTGTTGTATTATATATATGAGACTATGTAATCAATGTTATCTAGCCCAGCAGACGAAACTTACATGATGATCCACTGAACCGTCCAACATTGATGTCTTGTTGTATTATATATATGAGACTATGTAATCAATGCTATCTAGCCCAGCAGACGAAACATACAAGCTGATCCACTGAACCGTCCAACATTGATGTTTTGTTGTATTATATATATGAGACTATGTAATCAATGTTATCTAGCCCAGCAGATGAAACATACAAGCTGATCCACTGAACCGTCCAACATTGATGTCTTGTTGTATTATATATATGAGACTATGTAATCAATGTTATCTAGCCCAGCAGATGAAACATACAAGCGGATCCACTGAACCATCAAACATTGATGTTTTGTTGTATTATATACATATGAGACTATGTAATCAATGTTATCTAGCCCAGGAGACGAAACATACATGCTGATCCACTGAACCGTCCAACAATTATGTGTTGTTGTATTATATTTATATGAGACTATGTAATCAATGTTATCTAGCCCAGCAGACTGGCTGCCAGCGGCCATCTTTGTTTACATAGAGTTACATTGTAAAAACTTGTAGCGACTACTTCTCTGAAACTACTAGACGGATGTTCATGAAACTTCACAGGAATGTTGCTCTTGATGTCTAGTTGATCCTAGAAAAATTTCAGGCTCGCCAGAAATTCAAGATGGCCACCACAGCTAAAAATAGATTTAAAATAAATAAGTTTGTAGCGACTACTTCTTGAAAACTATAATAGATATTGATATGGGACTTTTTCTAAAATGATCAGTATGACATGATGTTGGTCCTTGTTGAAAATCATTTTGATTCGACATTAAACATGGCTGCCAGCGGCTATCTTTGTTTACAAAGAGTTATATAATGAAAACTTGTAGCGACTACTCCTCTGAAACCACTTGACGGATTTTCATGAAACTTCACAGGAATGTTGCTCTTGATGTCTAATTGATCCCAGCAAAATTTCAGGTTGGCCGGAAATTCAAGATGGCCGCCACGGCTAAAAATAGATTTTTAAAAAATAAGTTTGTAGCGACTACTTCTTGAAAACTATGAGATATTGATATGGGACTTTTTCTAAAATGATCAGCATGACATGATGGTTATCCGAGTTACATTATTTTAATTCGACCTTAAACATGGCTGCCAGTGGCCATCTTAGTTTACATAGAGTTATATAATGAAAACTTGTAGCGACTACTACTCTGAAACTTCTTGACGGATTTTCATGAAACTTCACAAGAATGTTGCTCTTGATGTCTAATTGATCCTAGCAAAATTTCAAATCAGCTGGAAATTCAAGATGGCCACCATGGCTAAAAAAAGATTTTCAAAATACAAGTTTGTAGCGACAACTTCTTGAAAACTATAAGTGATATTGATATGGGACTTTTTCTAAAATGATCAGCATGACATGATGTTGGTCCTTGCCGAAAATCATTTTGATGAGACGTTAAACATGGCTGACAGCGGCCATCTTTATTTACATAGAGTTATTTAGTAAAAACTTGTAGCGACTACTCCTCTGAAACTACTTGACTGATTTCCATGAAACTTCACAGGAATGTTGCTCTTGATGTCTTAATGATCCTAGAAAAATTTCAGGTCGGCCGGAAATTAGAGATGGCCGCCACAGTTAAAAGTAAATTTTCAAAATACAAGTTTGTAGCGACTACTTCTTGAAAACTATAAGTGATATTGATGTGTGTCTTTTCCTAAAATGATCAGTATGACATGATGTTGATCCTTGTCAAAAATTAATTTGATTTGACATTATTTGTTTACACAGAGTTATATAATGAAAACTTGTAGCGACTACTCCTATGAAACTACTTGATGGATTTTCATGAAACTTCACAGGAATGTTGACCTAGCTATCAAAAATCTATCAGTAGAGCTTCAAGGTCATTGACCTCTTGTTACAATCCACAGCATCTATAAAATAGCAAAAAGGTGAACTGTACTCAGTGTTATGTTATGATATCGATTTTTGTCATGTGAGACTTGTAGGTGAGTGAGAGGTGTCGACTGGTTTCAATTCACTGAGTACTTCCATTTTATTGGACGGCGTCATCGGTTGTTTATATGTCTGACTCGTCAAACATCCATTGACGCAATCGATGTAATTCCATGCTCAATCGGAAATGACAGTATTCTGTGACCTATTCTTGGCTCAGTACATGACATTTAATGATGTCAACCGCTGAAGTCGGAATCTTGATTTACAACTATAAACATATGGGTGAGAAGAAAATACCGGTAGGTTGTGTTTTGTATGAGGAATGGTGGCAGACGTACACGAAGAAGATTTAAATTATTGTGTGACCTATTCTTGGCTCAATACATGACATTAATCGATGTCAACCGCTGGAGTCGGAATCTTGATTGTCATCTAAAGCCAGAGTGAGAGGAAAATAGAATGAGTTTTATATGAAAATGGTCGCAGACGTACATGAATAAGATCTAAATTAGTATGTGACCTATTCTTGGCTCCATACATGACATTAAATGATGTCAACCACTGAAGTCGGAATCTTGATTATCAACTATAAACATATGGGTGAGAAGAAAATAGGTTGTGTTTTGCATAAAAAATGGTCACAGACGTACATGAAGAAAATTTAAATTATTCTGTGACTTATTCCTCGCTGAATACATGACAATATATGATGTCAACCCCTGGAGTCGAAATCTTGATTTTCAACTATAACCATATGAGATGTACATGAATAAGATCTAAATTATTCTTTGATCTATTCTTGGCTCAATACATGACATTGAATGATGTCAACCATTGACTGGAGTCTGAATCTTGATTTTCAACTATAACCATATGGGTAAGAGGAAAATAGAATGAGTTTTGTATGAGGAATGGCTTATTTTTTTTGCCCACTCTCCGACGAATGTCCGCGTGGAAGGGAATAAGTGTTAATGTGTTTGAGAGAGAGAGATACTACAGTGTCTGTGAGTACACAAATGTACTTATTGTGTAGCTTACTATAGTGGTGAAAATAATGTTCACGTTATATGCTGCAGAGCGAATGGTTAATTGGTAAAGGCGAGTAGCTTTTTCCTTCCACTACTCCTGCAGGGCGAGTGGATTTTTACACCCCTGCAGTTTGAAAGCAACTAAAACTATATGGGTCAGAGGAAAATATGTTTTGTAAAAGGAATGGTCACAGGACCCTCGTTTGACCATTTTTGGGGCCAAAATTCCGCCCCATTCCCCTCCCCTATATGTATATATTTTCCCCCCTTTTCCTGTGAAAGGAGGGCCCTGGGTCACCGTGGTTCAGGATAAAAATATAAGTAATTTTATTCCTGGTTAAACACCTAATTTTTGGCTCTACTGATCAGAGATCAGCAGAGCTTATGCCATGGTGTGGCGTCCATCGTCCGTCCGTCCGTCTGTCCGTCCATAAACATTTTTTGTAGTGACTACTCCTCTGAAACTACTGAATGGATTTTCATGAAACATTACAGAAATGTTGCCCATGAAGTTTAGTTGATCCTTGTCGTCCGTCCGTCTGTCTGTCCGTCTGTAAACTATTTTTGTAGCGACTACTCCTCTGAGAAACTACTAAATGGATTTTCATGAAACTTTACAGAAATGTTGCCCATGAAGTCTAGTTGATCCTAGCAAAAATTCATGTTGATATGAAATCCAAGATGGCCACAAAATAGATTTTTAAAAAACAAGTTTGTAGCGACTCCTTGAAAAGTCTTAAGGGATATTGATATGGGACTTTTTCTAAAATGATCAGCATGACATGATGTTGGTCCTTGTTGAAAATCGTTTTGATTCGACGTTAAACATGGCTGCCAGTAGCCATCTTTGTTTACGTAGAGTTATTTAGTAAAAACTTGTAGCGACTACTCCTCTGAAACTACTCGACGGATTTCCATGAAACTTCACAGGAATGTTGCTCTTGATGTCTAAATGATCCTAGCAACATTTCAGGTTGGTCGGAAATTCGAGATGGCCGCCACAGCTAAAAATAGATTTTCAAAAAACAAGTTTGTTGCGAGTGCTTCTTGAAAACTATAAGTGATATTGATATGGAACCTTTTCTAAAATGATCAGTATGGAATGATGTTGATCCTTGTCGAAGATTATTTTGATGAGACGTTAAACATGGCCGCCAGCGGCCATCTTTGTTTACAAAGAGTTATATAATGAAAACTTGTAGCGACTACTTCTCTGAAACTACTTGACAGATTTTCATGAAACTTAGCAGGAATGTTTCTCTTGATGTTTTATTGATCCTAGCAAATCAGGTTGGCCGGAAATTCAAGATGGCCGCCACGGCTAAAAATAGATTTTCAAAAGACGAGTTCGTAGCGACTACTTCTTGAAAACTATAAGTGATATTGATATGCGTCTTTTCCTGAAATGATCAGTATGACATGATGTTGATCCTTGTCGAATTTTTTTTTGATTTGACATTAAACATGGCTGCCAGTGGCCATCTTTGTTTACATAGAGTTATGTAATGAAAACTTGTAGCGGTCCAGGTCATACTTAGAGGTCAAAGGACACTTCGGGGGCATTTATCACTTAGTGATATTTCTTGTTTTATTTAAAAAAAAATTGGATGCAAAACCCCTGCTATCCACAGCACTAACGGGACAGTCGAAAGTTCAAAGCCCTGTTCTTTACACCTGCTATGTCCTGGGTTGGGTTGGGGCAGGGAGTTACAAATGACTAGATTTTTTTTTTAGTAAATGTTTCAGCCTTGTAAGGCATAGGGATGCAGACTGGATATGGTGGTCTGTCACACGTCAAATGGTCAGTGAATTCAAACAGTCAAAGTGAATAATAATATCAAAACTGTGTGAGCAAAGTATAAAGTTTAGAAAGTCAGCCCTCCTGCCCTCCTCTGCACCTTCCTAGCAAAAAACTTTCACAAAAAATGTAAACCACTTGCCCTAGAGCCGCAAATTTTAAAAAATAAAATAAAAATACAATACTCAGTACCCCTACTATCTATATAACACATGTTATGTATAGGTGTTATATAGGTCATACATAGGGGTATCATTTTTAGCTCTACTGGCCAAGGGCCAGCAGAGCTTATGGAATGGTGTGTTGTCTGTCTTCCGTCGTCCGTCGTCCGTCCGTCGTCCGTCCGTTAACTTTTCTTCAAACGACTTGTCCTCAGAAACCGCTTGGTTAATTTTGACCAAACTTCACATGGATGATCCTTAGATGAATGCATTTTAGATTTGTTAAAATAAGGTCAGCGCTACATCCAAGATGGCTGCCATTACCATATATGGTCGAAACCTTAAAAAATCTTCTTCTCCAGAACCGCTGGACAGATTTCAACAGTTTTTCTTTTAAAATGATCGCCAACGCCTAGACTATCAAGTTTGTTCAAATAAAGTCCCGGGGGTCAAAAATGGCCGTGCCCCGGGGGTCCAAAGTTTGTATATTGAGGTTTTGCATGTTTTTCATATAGACATATAGGAAAAAACTTTAAAAAATCTTCTTCTCTGAAACCACAAGGCGCAGAGCTCTTATGTATTACATGTAGCATCAGCTTATGGTCCTCTGCTAAGTTTGTTCAAATGGTGACCCTGGGGTCAAATTTGTCCCCACCCCGGGGGTCACAATTTTACATAGACTTATATAGGATTTTTAAAAAAAAAAATCTTCTTCTCGGAAACTACAACAGCCGGAGGTTTGATATTTTGCATTTACTATAAGCTTATGGTCCTTTACAAAGTTTGTTCAAATGGTGACCCTCGGGTCACATTTGGCCCCGCCCCAAGGGTCACATGTTTCACATATACATGTATAGGGAAAAACTTAAAAAATCTTCTTCTCTGAAACTGCAAGAGCCAGAGGTTTAATATTTTGCATTTGCTATAAGCTTGTAGTCTTCTACCAAGTTTGTTCAAATGGTGACCCAGGGGTCACATTTGGCCCCACCCCGGGGGTCACAGTTTTACATAGGCTTGTATAGGCAAAAATGAAAAAAAATCTTCTTCTCTGGAACCACATGGCACAGAGCTCTCATGTATTACATGTAGCATCAGCTTATGGTCCTCTACTAAGTTTGTTCAAATGCTGACCCTGGGGTCAAATTTGTCCCCGCCCCAAGGGTCACAGTTTTACATAGACTTATATAGGATCTTTTTTTTTTAAAATCTTCTTCTCGGAAACTACAAGAGCAAGAGGTTTGATATTAAACATTTATTATAAGCTTATGGTCCTTTACCAAGTTTGTTCAAATGGTGACCCTGGTGTCACATCTTGCCCCGCCCCGGGGTCACAGTTTTACATAAATGCTTGTATAGGGAAAAACTGAAAAAAAACTTTTTCTCTGGAACTGCAACAGCTAAAGGTTTAATATCTTGCATTTGCTATAAGCTTATGGTCCTTTACCAAGTTTGTTCAAATTGTGACCCTCCGGTCACATTTGACCCCGCCTCAAGGGTCACATGTTTTACATAGACATGTATAGGGAAAAACTTAAAAAATCTTCTTCTCTGAAACTGCAAGAGCCAGAGGTTTAATATTTTGCATTTGCTATAAGCTTATGGTCTTCTACCAAGTTTGTTCAAATGGTGACCTATTGGTCATATTTGGCCCCACCCTGGGGGTAAGTTTTACTTAGGCTTGTATAGGCAAAAGCTGTTTTTTTTTTTTTTAGTTTTTAATTTGATTTATTTTTTATTTTATTTTTCAATTGCAATTTTTTATTTTTTTTTATTTTATATATATTTTTTTTTTTTTTTTTTTTTTTGTTGATTGATTTGAATTTTTTTTTATAAATATTTTCATTATCTTTTAATTACTTGACACTTAATTTAAAATTTCTTGTCGGCGCTACTGATCCTAAATGCCTTGTTGAATTTTGACGAAACTTGGCAGGAAGCATCGGTAAGATGTCTAGTTGTGCATATCACGCTTTTGTTCCAGTTCGCTGATTTTTGACGGAGTTATGGCCCTTTGACATTTTTATTTTAAATTTCTTGTCGGCGCTACTCCTTAAACGGCTTGTTGGATTTCTACGAAATTTGGCAGGAAGCTTCAGTATGATGTCTAGTTGTGCCAAGTGCGGTATATCAATGAAATCTTGGACAATTTCGAAAACTAGCTAGATCTTGTTAGTAATAACAGAGTTATGCAGTGTTTTATCTACAATTGGCTACATCCGAGTCATTTGACACACTCAGGCAAAAAACAATGCGTCAAAATCCAAAAATGTGCGTCACATTGAAAATGGTGATCAATTCTCAACATTTTTAAACAAAATACTAGAAATTGTTATTGTCCATGGGACAAAAACGTATGGCTCCCCCACTCGCCTGAACAGACATAATTGACGACTCTAGGTCCAACTGTTCTTTAATCTAAATTAAAAAAAAATCAAAAATCAACAGGGGTCATCTACTGGTCATGACCAACCATCCTTCTAAGTTTGAGGACCCTAGGTCCAACCATTCTCTAGTTATTGATTGGACATCGTTTCACCGCAACCTTGACCTTTGACCCAAAAAAATCAATAGGGTCATCTACTTGTCATGACCAACCATCCTTCCAAGTTTGAGGACCCTAGGTCCAACCGTTCTCTAGTTATTGATCGGACATGGTATTAATAGTCAAGGTCACCACGACCTTGACCTTTGACCTAGTGACCTAGTGACCCCTCTATTCATGACTAACCGTCGTTCCAAGTTTGAGGACCCTAGGTCCAACCGTTCTCTAGATATTGATCGGACATCGTTTTGATAGTCAAGGTCACCACGACCTTGACCTTTGACCTACTGACCCCAAAATCAATAGGGGTCATCTACTTGTCATGACCAACCATCCTTCCAAGTTTGAGGACCGTAGGTCTAACCATTCTCTAGTTATTGATCGGACATCGTTTGTGACACAGACAGACCTACGGCCTTGACCTTTGACTTAGTGACCCCAAAATCAATAGGGGTCATCTACTTGTCATGACCAACCATCCCTCCAAGTTTGAAGACCCTAGGTCCAACCGTTCTGTAGTTATTGATCGGACATCGTTTCGATAGTCAATGTCACCGCAACATTGACCTTTGACCTAGTGACCCCAAAATCAATAGGGGTCATCTACTTGTCATGACCAACCATCCTTCCAAGTTTGAGGACCCTAGGTCCAACCGTTCTCTAGTTATTGATCGGACATCGTTTTGATAGTCAATGTCACCGCAACCTTGACCTTTGACCTAGTGACCCCAAAATCAATAGGGGTCATCTACTGGTCATGACCAACCATCCTTCCAAGTTTGAGGACCCTAGGTCTAACCATTCTCTAGTTATTGATCGGACATCGTCTTGATAGTCAATGTCACCGCAATCTTGACCTTTGACCTAGTGACCCCAAAATCAATAGGGGTCATCTACTGGTCATGACCAACCATCCTTCCAAGTTTGAGGACCCTAGGTCCAACCATTCTCTAGTTATTGATCGGACATAGTTTCACCGCAACCTTGACCTTTGACCTAGTGACCCCAAAATCAATAGGGTCATCTACTGGTCATGACCAACCATCCTTCCAAGTTTGAGGACCCTAGGTCCAACCATTCTCTAGTTATTGATTGGACATCGTTTCACCGCAACCTTGACCTTTGACCCCAAAATCAATAGGGTCATCTACTTGTCATGACCAACCATCCTTCCAAGTTTGAGGACCCTAGGTCCAACCGTTCTCTAGTTATTGATCGGACATGGTATTAATAGTCAAGGTCACCACGACCTTGACCTTTGACCTAGTGAGCCCTCTACTCATGACTAACCGTCGTTCCAAGTTTGAGGACCCTAGGTCCAACCGTTCTCTAGATATTGATCGGACATCGTTTTGATAGTCAAGGTCACCGCGACCTCGACCTTTGACCTAGTGACCCCAAAATCAATAGGGGTCATCTACTTGTCATGACCAACCATCCTTCCAAGTTTGAGGACCGTAGGTCCAACCATTCTCTGGTTATTGATCGGACATCGTTTGTGACACAGACAGACCTACGGCCTTGACCTTTGACTTAGTGACCCAAAATCAATAGGGGTCATCTACTTGTCATGACCAACCATCCTTCCAAGTTTGAGGACCCTAGGTCCAACCGTTCTCTAGTTATTGATCGGACATCGTTTTGATAGTCAATGTCACCGCAACATTGACCTTTGACCTAGTGACCCCAAAATCAATAGGGGTCATCTACTTGTCATGACCAACCATCCTTCCAAGTTTGAGGACCCTAGGTCCAACCGTTCTCTAGTTATTGATCGGACATCGTTTTGATAGTCAATGTCACCGCAACCTTGACCTTTGACCTAGTGACCCCAAAATCAATAGGGGTCATCTACTGGTCATGACCAACCATCTTTCGAAGTTTGAGGACCCTAGGTCTAACCATTCTCTAGTTATTGATCGGACATCGTTTTGATAGTCAATGTCACCGCAATCTTGACCTTTGACATAGTGACCCCAAAATCAATAGGGGTCATCTACTGGTCATGACCAACCATCCTTCCAAGTTTGAGGACCCTAGGTCCAACCATTCTCTAGTTATTGATCGGACATCGTTTTGATAGTCAATGTCACCGCCAACTTGACCTTTGACCTAGTAACCCCAAAATCAATAGGGGTCATCTACTGGTTATGACCAACCATCCTTCCAAGTTTGAGGACCCTAGTTCCAACCATTCTCTAGTTATTGATCGGACATCGTTTGTGACACAGACCTACAGACAGACAGACCTACAGACAGACAGACAGAAAGCACAAAATCAATATGGCTCCCCTACCACACTTTGTGTGGGGGAGCCATAATAATTATGTTCATTTTTTATTATTTTATTATTTTAATTACGCAAAATACCTTTCAAAGTATTTTATGTAGCCTATTGAAGATAAAACACTGGACTAACTGTCTTATTTTATTTTATTTTCATACAAAAAACCAAACGAGTTTTTCAGTTTAGCCTCTGTGCACACATGGCAAAATAGCAATCCTTCAAATTCACCGCATTTTTTTTCAAAACGTAGCCAGCTGTCAGGGCTTTTTTCAACAAAATTGGGAAGAGGCCCAGGCCTGTCCATTTTGGGGGGAAAAAACGCGCTTATTTCTCATTTTGGGGAAAATACAAGGTTTCATAAATTAAGTAAATATGACCTTAATATATTTTATTTATATTGTCATCCATTATTTAACATAATTATTAACTTTTCCAAGTCGGAATTTACTTAGCAGCTAAAAACACACTGCAGAATTCATGCTTTTTCTCACATTCTGAGAGACTGCTGTTTTCCGATTGGGAAATATTTCTGCCACAGTTGGGAAAAAACAGTCCAATTTTCTGTTGGGAAGAGACCCTTTACAGGCCTCTGTTATATAAGGTAAAAAAGCCCTGGCTGTTCGTTCTCAACCATTGCGGGACACAATTACGTTTTATCTTGCGGGTTACCGTTACCTCGTCCTTTGTAGATTGGGACTCGACATTATTGTTGTTGTCATCAGTGAAGGTTGGAGGCAAACGCGGTCCAAACTGTAGTTTTGTCCGGAACAACTCATTTGATTGGACATTGCATACTATTCAGCCTATAAAAACCGTTGTTTCAGTTTGCGACAAGTGCACGTAAATTACACTTATATCGAGAAAATCGCTGATGATTACGTTTATTTTACGGCTCCTTTTTCGGCTGCGTCAGTGTACGTTTCGGCAACAATATTTGTGCCTCAAATCGGAAAATACTGCGTATTCGACGCATGACGCAGGGGTAGATAAAACACTGGTTATGGCCCTTGATTTGTTGAAAAATGCTATATTGTATTTTTCTTTGTTAAATCTATAGGAGAAGAGAGCTATATCTAGCTATATATATCTAAATCTATAAGAGCTGTTTTAGCCAGTAGAGCTTCCACAGGCCCTCTTGGGCCTCTTGTTATTTTATTTTCTTAAGAAAAAGAGTTGTACTCTGACTACACAGTTGCATATGTCTTTTTTTTTCTTCATGTTTACCTGGAGAACTGCCTTTATTCATTTCAGGAAACAGAATGACAAGATCGTTATTTTTCAGAATTACCTTTGGCGACGTTTATGAAATAAAGCGAGTGGACTGAAAACAGTATGTTCAAAATGGGAAGTAAAGAAACAAAAAGAAAGCTTTGGCCATTGTTTTGGACAGTATTATTCCTACTTCCATCATTAACAAGTAAGTGTGTCATAATTGTTTAGTTTGCACTATATTAAGCTTGTTGTATGGATCTAAATATATACCGAGGGAAAAAAGTTTAGCAAGTTTTTATTGCACCCTGGAAATAATACATTTTTGGTTGTAAAATCAAAAAACTACTGCCATAGATACAATATTTTATTAAACACACATCAAAATGTCGAATTCATCATCAATAACAGTCAAACATCTTAATGACGTAACGAAAAAAGAGCGTAGGTGTCAAGCCCGTAAAGTCCCAAAACGTCAGTATCTTGTATGACCCCAATTACTGGCAATCACAGCTGCATCTAAAAAAACTTGCTAAACTTTTTTCCCTTAGTATAATTTATATAAATCGGCTATGGTGGCCCAGTTGTATCATGGATACATGCCTTGCTGGGGCCACTGTATTTCTTGGGTGTGTCGAAAACAAAAATCTTCAGAAGCCAATTTTGGCTCCAATATCCCTAATTTGGCTCCAAAGATTTTATATATCCCTGCCTTGACAAATTGAATTGGGGGCTATATATAGGAATCACGCTGTCCGTAAAGTTCCGTCGCGTCGCGTCAAGTCTGGTCACGTAACCTATTTTTGTCCCGTCACGTAGCATCGCGTCCCATAACACAGTTTTATTGCAAGTTTGCATTCCTCAAACAGTTTTCAATGGGTTGTTCCCAAACTTCATATACACTTAACATCTGTTGCCCTTATGCCCCTCTACATCACCCATTGTTGATTGCCTAATTTATTAAAGAATTATGGCCTTTTGTTTGACTTAGAATTTAAGCTGAGGTATTAATAACCTTCAGTGATAGTTTTAGTTTCATTTTGTGAAAAACGGTGGTGAAAGGAAATAAATGACCAGAGAGGGCCCTGAAATATGTTGTTGAACACAAATAACTGTATATTGTTGTACCTAGATTACTGTACATGGATTACTGTAGATGGGTTTCTGTACCTGGATTACTGTACATACCTAAATTAGGCCACCCTTAAACATATTTATGTTTGTCCTTTCCGACCCTAATTTCAAATTTTGAGTTGGTAGGTGGGTGGGTTAATATATATATATATATATTTTTTTTTTTAACAAAAGCATTGCCATGTTTTAATTAATAAATTGAACTGACATGTATAAATGAAAATCTATACAAAATTTTAAAAACAAAATAATCTGGCAAGTTAAGAGAAGATTGTTCAATATGTTCGCTTATAAGACTGTAAAATGTGACCCACAGGACAGGGAAAATTAAATACATGGTCACCATTCAAACAGGCTTGGTAGAGGACCATTAGCTATGGTGCATGCAAAATACTGTCTCGTAGTACATTCAAAAAAAATGATGTGTTGAACAATTTTATTTTCCTGTATAACTAGACCCCAGGGCGGAGCCAGATTTGACCCCATAGTCACCATTTTAATGAACATGTAAGAGGGCATAAGCTTATGCTGCATGTGATATATTAGAGCCCTATGTCTTGTGGGTTCCGAGAATATTTTTTAAGTTTTAAGAATATATGGTACATGCTAAATATTAGACTTCTAGCTCTGACTTGTAGTTTCCGAGAAACTCTTAATATGTAAAATCTACGAATCACGGCTTGTCACCATTTCTGCTATATAATGTAAATACTACACACTCAATTTCAAGTAATATATTGCTTAGAAATCCAAAGATGTTTTGTAAAAGAAAAAAGGGGGGATACAGCTAGTTAAGGAAATGATAAAACTGTGCTGTTGTAGTTTTTGATCACAGTACACTTTGTTACACGAAATTCAGAAATGTTGAAGTTCCGCTTTGAAAATTTGAGCCATTTCAGTACTGTATTTAATGTAAGAGATTGCAACATTTTATGTCCTAAGCTTATCACCTGCTTGAACCAAACACGTATTCTATCAATAATGAAACTTTGTAGGGAAAACATTTGGTGTGTTATGTGTTGTTTTAGTCTTTTTTTTTCCGAAAGGAGAGGTCTGATGCAGCCATGTATGGTTCAATTAACAGCAGCATATATTATTTCTTGAGAATAAATACTGGTAGGTTTTAATTTTGTATTTACCGGTATACCCCTGCTTCACAAAGTGAAGTGGGGGCTACAAAGCCTTTCACAGCCTTTCATGCAACACAGTGTCGCGTTGTGTCACGTAACCGTTTCTGTCGAGCCAGTTTACGGTTCTCGACTTAGCGATCACAATGTGTATGTGTGTCAGTTGGTTCGTTAGTCTGTTCATAGTTGCGTCCAATTTTCATTTGTTAATATCTTCTTCATTATATGGATCAAACATCACGTACACAATTTCAGGTTGCTGCAACCAATTAATGGCTGCAACCAATTAATGACAAAATATAGGTCAAATCTGGTCTCTGCTACAACATGCATATATTGCTTCTTTCTCACAGGATTTTCACCAAACTTCATCACAATGTTCCTAATATGCATCTAAAATCATGTGCAAAACATTTGAATTCACAGAATTCTCGTATGTTTTTAGCTCTACTGGCCAAAGGCCGCCAGCAGAGCTCATGGAATGGTGTGTTGTCCATCGTCCGTCATCTGTTAACTTTTACCTCGTTAAGACGACAGGGCCTTTATTTTTCATCCGATCTTTACCAAACTAACAGATAGTTAATATCAATTAAAACTTGGACAAGTTTAAAACCAGCTAGATCGGACCAGTAACAGCAGAGTTATTGCCCTCAATTTAGTTAAAAATGCTGTATTTTGCCTCGTTAAGACGATAGGGTCTTCAATTTTGACCCGATCTTTACCAAACTTTACCAGCTTGTTAATATCAATGAAAGCTCAGATAAGTTCGAAAACCAGCCAGATTGGACCACTTCCACCGGAGTTATGGCCCTTGATTTTCTGAAATATGCTATATTTTGCTTCGTTAAGACAATAGGGCCTTAATTTTTAGCTCTACTGGCCTTATTGAGCATGTTAACCAAACTTATAATTTTTATTTTTTTTTCATTTTAATTTTTTTATTTTTTTTTCTTATATATTTTTAGCTCTACTGGCCGGACGGCTTATGCGATCACTTTTTGTCTGTCGTCCGTCCGTCCGTCCATCTGTCTGTCTGTCTGTTAGCAATTTTATAAATCGACATCTCCTCTGAAACCGCTAGCAGGATTTTGATGAAACTTCATCACAATGTTACTTGGGAAGGCCCCTCTCAGATTATATTTTTCGCGGCCGCCAGTCATCCAAGATGGCCGCCATGGCTAAAACTAGGTCAATTTTAAGGAAATTTCAAACAACATCTCCTCCGAAACAACTTATTCCATACTACTGAAATATCATTCATATGTTCCTTAGGTTGGCTCTTATCAAGTTTGTGTTTTTTCGTTATCGTCGAATAATGAAAAAGGCCGCCACAGCGACTCAAAGTTTACATAGAGTTATATAGAAAAAGGTTAAAATCCACATCTCCTCTGAAACCGCTTGAAGAATTTTGATGAAACTTCATCACAATGTTACTTGGGAGGGCCCCTCTCAGATTTGTTTGTTTCGCGGCCGCCAGTCGTCCAAGGTGGCCGCCATGGCTAAAACTAGGTCAAATTTAAGTAAATTTCAGACGACATCTTCTCCGAAACCACTGATTCCATTCTACTGAAATATCATATACATGTTCCTTGGGATGGCCTCTATTAAGTTTGTGTTTTTCGTTATCGTCAAATAATCAAAATGGCCGCCACGGCGACCCCAAATTTACATAGAGTTATATAGGAAAAGGTTAAAAATTACATCTTCTCTGAAACTGCGTGAAGGATTTTGATGAAACTTAAGCACAATGATATTTGGGATAGTCCCTTTCAGATTTGTGTTTTTCACGGATGCCAGTCATCCAAGATGGCCACCATGGCTAAAACTAGGTCAAATTTAAGGAAATTTCAAACGACATCTCCTAAACCACTTATTCCATTCTTGTGAAATATCATATACATGTTCCTTGGGTTAGCCTCTATCAAGTTTGTGTTTTTCATTATCGTCAAATAATCAAAATTATTCAAAATTGCCGCCACTATAACTCAAAATTTACATAGAGTTATATATAGGAAATAAATTTTTTCTTGGGTTGGCCTCTATCATGTTTATGTTTTTGAATCACATCATACAAGTAGAGCGTCTACAGGCCCTCTTGGGCCTCTTGTTTATTTTTTTTTATGGGAAGGTGTGTTGTCCGTCTTCCGTTGTCCGTCCGTCGTCCGTCGTCTGTTAACTTTTCTTCAAACGACTTCTCCTCAGAAACCGCTTGGCTAATTTTGACCAAACTTCACGTGGATGATCCTTAGATGAATGCTTTTTAGATTTGTTAAAATTAGATCAGCGCTACATCCAAGATGGCTACCATTACCATATATAGTTGAAACCTTAAATAATCTTCTTCTCCAGAACCGCTGGACAGATTTCAACAGTTTTTCTTTTAAATGATCGCCAACGCCTAAACTATCAAGTTTGTTCAAATAAAGTCCCCGGGGTCAAAAATGGTTGTGACCCGGGGGTCCAAAGTTTGTATATGAGGTTTTGCATGTTTTTCATATAGACATATAGGAAAAAACTTTAAAAAATCTTCTTCTCTGAAACCACAAGGCACAGAGCTCTCATGTATTACATGTAGCATCAGCTGATGGTCCTCTACTAAGTTTGTTCAAATGGTGACCCTGGGGTCAAATTTATCACCGCCCCGGGGGTTACAGTTTTACATAGACTTTTTTTGAAAAATCTTCTTCTCGGAAACTACAACAGCCAGAGGTTTGATATTTTGCATTAACTATAAGCTTATGGTCCTTTACCAAGTTTGTTCAAATGGTGACCCTCGGGTCACATTTGGCCCCGCCCCAAGGGTCACATTTTTTACATAGACTTGTATAGAGAAAAACTTAAAAAATCTTCTTATCTGAAACTGCAAGAGCCAGAGGTTTAATATTTTGCATTTGCTATAAGCTTGTGGTCCTCTACCAAGTTTGTTCAAATGGTGACCCAGGGGTCACATTAATTTTGGCCCCACCCCGGGGGTCACAGATTTACGTAGGCTTGTATAAGGAAAAACTGAAAAATTCTTCTTCTCTGGAACCACATGGCACAGAGCTCTCATGTACTACATGTAGCATCAGCTTATGAACCTCTACTAAGTTTGTTCAAATGGTGTCCCTGGGATCAAATTTGTCCCCGCCCCGGGGGTCACAGTTTTACATAGACTTATATAGGATTTTTTTTTTAAAAATCTTCTTCTCGGAAACTTCATGAGCCAGAGGTTTGACATTTTACATTTATAATAAGCTTATGGTCCTTTACCAAGTTTGTTCAAATGGTGACCCTCGGGTCACATTTGGCCCCGCCCCAAGGGTCACATTTTTTACATAGACTTGTATAGAGAAAAACTTAAAAAATCTTCTTATCTGAAACTGCAAGAGCCAGAGGTTTAATATTTTGCATTTGCTATAAGCTTGTGGTCCTCTACCAAGTTTGTTCAAATGGTGACCCAGGGGTCACATTAATTTTGGCCCCACCCCGGGGGTCACAGTTTTACATAGGCTTGTATAAGGAAAAACTGAAAAATTCTTCTTCTCTGGAACCACATGGCACAGAGCTCTCATGTACTACATGTAGCATCAGCTTATGAACCTCTACTAAGTTTGTTCAAATGGTGTCCCTGGGGTCAAATTTGTCTCCGCCCCGGGGGTCACAGTTTTACATAGACTTATATAGGATTTTTAGCTCTACTGGCCTGCTTATGGGATGGTGTGTTGTCCGTCTTCCGTCGTCCGTCCGTCGTCCGTCGTCCGTTAACTTTTCTTCAAACGACTTCTCCTCAGAAACCGCTTGGCTAATTTTGACCAAACTTCACATGGATGATCCTTAGATGAATGCTTTTTAGATTTGTTAAAATTAGGTCAGCACTACATCCAAGATGGCTGCCATTACCATATATAGTCGAAACCTTAAAAAATCTTCTTCTCCAGAACCGCTGGACAGATTTCAACAGTTTTTCTTTTAAAACGATCGCCAACGCCTAGACTATCAAGATTGTTCAAATAAAGTCCCCGGGGTCAAAAATGGCCGTGCCCCGGGGGTCCAAAATTTGTATCTTGAGGTTTTGCATGTTTTTCATATAGACATGTAGGAAACAACTTTAAAAAATCTTCTTCTCTGAAACCACAAGGCACAGAGCTCTCATGTATTACATGTAGCATCAGCTTATGGTCCTCTACTAAGTTTATTCAAATGGTGACCCTGGGGTCAAATTTGTCCCCGCCCCGGGGGTCACAGTTTTACATAGACTTATATAGGATTTTTTTTTTAAAAATCTTCTTCTCAGAAACTACAACAGCCAGAGGTTTGATATTTTGCATTTACTATAAGCTTATGGTCCTTTACCAAGTTTGTTCAAATGGTGACCTTAGGGTCACATTTGGCCCCGCCCCAAGGGTCACATGTTTTACATAGACATGTATAGGAAAAAACTTAAAAAATCTTCTTCTTTGAAACTGCAAGAGCCAGAGGTTTAATATTTTGCTGTTGCTATAAGCTGATGGTCCTTTACCAATTTTGTTCAAATGCTGACCCTGGGGTCACATCTGGCACGGCCCAGGGGGTCACAGTATTACATCAATGCTTGTTTTAAATTTTTTAATTTCTTTATTTTTTATTTTTTTATTTTATTTTTTTTGATTATTATTTTTTTTTCATATTTTTTTTTTTTTAATTTTTTTTTTTTTTTTTTTTTTTTAATTTCTTTTTTTTCTTTTTTTTTTTTTATATATTTTTTTTTTTTTTTTTTATATATATATATTTTTTTTTATATATATTTTTTTTAATTTATTTTTTATTTTATTTTTTATTTTTATTATCTCTACTGGCCAACTTGGAAAACCAGCCAGATCGGACCAGTAATGACAGAGTTACTGCTCTTGATATAGTTAAAAATGCTATATTTTGCCTCTTTAAGACGATAGTCACTCGCTTCATTGATGTCATAAAAGCCATATTAGCCAGTAGAGCGTCCACAGGCCCTCTTGGGCCTCTTGTTTTTTTAAAAATCTTCTTCTCGGAAACTTCATGAGCCAGAGGTTTGACATTTTACATTTATGATAAGCTTATGGTCCTTTACCAAGTTTGTTCAAATGGTGACCCTGGGGTCACATTTAGCCCCGCCCCAAGGGTCACATGTTTACATAGACATGTATAGGGAAAAACTTAAAAAATCTTCTTCTCTGAAACTGCAAGAGCCAGAGGTTTAATATTTTGCTGTTGCTATAAGCTGATGGTCCTTTACCAGTTTTGTTCTAATGGTGACCGTCAGGTCACATCTGGCCCCGGCCCACGGGTCACAGTTTTACATAAATACTTGTATAGGAAAAAAACAGTAAAAAATCTTCTTCTCTGGAACTGCCAGAGCCAGAGGTTTAATATTTTGCATTTGCTATAAGCTTATGGTCCTTTACCAAGTTTGTTCAAATTGTGACCCTCGGGTCACATTTGACCCCGCCCAAAGGGTCACATGTTTTACATAGACATGTATAGGGAAAAACTTAAAAAATCTTCTTCTCTGAAACTGCAAGAGCCAGCGATTTAATATTTTGCATTTGCTATAAGCTTATGGTCTTCTACCAAGTTTGTTCAAATGGTGAATGTTTTTTTTAATTGTTTTCATTTGTTTTGTTTTTTTTAATATTTTTTTTCATTTTTTTTTATATATTTTTTAAATTTTTTTAATATTTTTTATTTTTTGTTTGTTGTTGATTGATTTAATTTTTTATTTTGTTTTAAATTTTTTTTTCATTATCTTTTTAATTACTTACTTTATAATTTCTTGTCGGCACTACTCATCCTAAATGCCTTGTTGAATTTCGACGAAACTTGGCAGGCAGCATCGGTAAGATGTGTAGTCGTGCATATCACGCTTTTGTTCCAGTTCGCTGATTTTTGACGGAGTTATGGCCCTTTGACATTTTTATTTAACATTTCTTGTCGGCGCTTCTCCTCTTAAATGCTTGTTGAATTTCTACGAAATTTGGCAGGAAGCCTCAGTATGATGTCTAGTTGTGCAAAGCGCAGTATATCAATGAAATCTTGGACAATTTCGAAAACCAGCTAGATCTTGTTAGTAATAACAGAGTTATGGCCCTTGATTTGTTGAAAATGCTATATTGTATTTTCCTTTGTTAAATCTATAGGAGAAGAGAGCTATATCTAGCTATATCTATCTAAATCTATAAGAGCTGTTTTAGCCAGTAGAGCGTCCACAGGCCCTCTTTCTATATTTTTTTATATATTTTTTATATTTTTTTTAAGATTGATTATTATTTTTAATTGATATATAAATATATTTTTATTTTTTTTAAATTATTTTTTTATTATTTTTAGATCACCCGAACCGAAAGCTCAAGGTGATCCACTCTTTGTCCGTCCGTCGTCGGCGTTAACTTTTCTTCAAACGACTTCTTCTCAAAACCGCTTTGCTAATTTCGACCAAACTTCACATGATGATCCTTAGATGAATGCTTTTTAAATTTGTAAGAATTAGGTCAGCGCGACATCCAAGATGGCTGGCCACCATTACCATATATAGTTGAAACCTTAAAAAATCTTCTTTTTGAGAACCGCTGGACAGTTTTCAAGTTTTTCTTTTAAAATGATCGCCATGCAACACCTAAACTTAAGTTTGTTCAAATGAAGTATTACATGTAGCATCAGTTTATTGTCCTCTACTAAGTTTGTTAGGCAAAAATAATGGCAGGTCACCATGATTGTTAAAATTTTAAAACATAATTTGTAATGCCACCGTCATGTCAATCTGTCCAAAAAGTTGAACAAGTCCATGAAATAGCTAAATAAGACATTTTTGAAGTCTTATCATTTATTCATTGGTCACAGCTCTGCTAAAATTGTATTAAAGTAAAGAACATTTAATTACAATAACATTTAAAGCTCATCTTTATGTAAAACCTATATTTTTTTTACAAAATCTGTTAAGACCATCAATAATTTATGCACAAATTAGCCCATAATGATACAATTTCCCTTTTTTTTTTGTATGTTCCCAATAATAGAGTTTCTTTAAACTTTCTAAGCACATAGTTTAACATATATATATAAAAACAAAATGTGCAATAAAAATGATAGGTCCCCATGCTCTCGCACAGTAAACGCAATAAGTATGTATATCTCAGACAGTGAAGACATTAAGTATGTATATCTCGCACAGTGAACACAATAAGTATGTATATCTCGCAAGTATGTATATCTCGCACAGTGAACACATTAAGTATGTATATCTCAGACAGTGAACACATTAAGTATGTATATCTTGCACAGTGAACACATTAAGTATGTATATCTCGCACAGTGAACACATTAAGTATGTATATCTCGCGCAGTGAACACATTAAGTATGTATATCTCGCGCAGAGAACACATTAAGTATGTATATCTCGCACAGTGAACACATTAAGTATGTATATCTCGCACAGTGAACACAATAAGTATGTATATATTGCACAGTGAACACATTAAGTATGTATATCTCGCACAGTGAACACATTAAGTATGTATATCTCGCACAGTGAACACATTAAGTATGTATATCTCGCACAGCTAACACATTAAGTATGTATATCTCGCACAGTGAACACAATAAGTATGTATATCTCGCACAGTGAACACAATAAGTATGTATATCTCGCACAGTGAACACATTAAGTATGTATAACTCGCACAGTGAACACTTTAAGTATGTATATCTCGCACAGTGAACACATTAAGTATGTATATCTCGCACAGTGAACACAATAAGTATGTATATCTCGCACAGTGAACACAATAAGTATGTATATCTCGCACAGTGAACACATTAAGTATGTATATCTCGCACACTGAACACATTAAGTATGTATATCTCGCACAGTGAACACATTAAGTATGTATATCTCAGACAGTGAACACATTAAGTATGTATATCTCGGACAGTGAACACAATAAGTATGTATATTTCGCACAGCTAACACATTAAGTATGTATATCTCGCACAGTGAACACAATAAGTATGTATATCTCGCACAGTGAACACATTAAGTATGTATATCTCGCACAGTGAACACTTTAAGTATGTATATCTCGCACAGTGAAGACATTAAGTATGTATATCTCGCACAGTGAACACAATAAGTATGTATATCTCAGACAGTGAACACATTATGTATATCTCGCACAGTGAACACATTAAGTATGTATATCTCAGACAGTTAACACATTATGTATATCTCGCACAGTGAACACATTAAGTATGTATATCTCGCACAGTGAACACAATAAGTATGTATATCTCGGACAATGAACACAATAAGTATGTATATCTCGCACAGTGAAGACATTAAGTATGTATATCTCGCACAGTGAACACAATAAGTATGTATATCTCAGACAGTGAACACATTATGTATATCTCGCACAGTGAACACATTAAGTATGTATATCTCAGACAGTTAACACATTATGTATATCTCGCAGTGAACACATTAAGTATGTATATCTCGCGCAGTGAACACATTAAGTATGTATATCTCGCACAGTGAACACATTAAGTATGTATATCTCAGACAGTGAACACATTAAGCATGTATATCTCGGACAGTGAAGACATTAAGTATGTATATCTCGGACAGTAAACACAATAAGTATATATATCTCGGACAGTGAACACAATAAGTATGTATATCTCGCACAGTGAACACATTAAGTATGTATATCTCGCACAGTGAACACATTAAGTATGTATATTTCGGACAGTGAACACATTAAGTATGTATATCTCGGACAGTGAACACATTAAATATGTATATCTCTGACTAAAGCACAAAAAGTTAAGGAAGTTGAAGTAGGTATGTACATCTAAGGCAACAAACACAGAAAGTATGCAATTTATCTCTGATAATAAGGGTCACTCTCAGATATTCAGCAGTTTTTGTGGCACAAGTGTGAACAATTCAGAACTGTAGTTTTTGCCTGTTTTCAGAGTTAAAAATCATCTTCAAACATTTCTCATTCGGTTTTTGGACCCTAGAAGATAGTTTATTTTCAAACACTCTTGAAATTTTAATTTCTTTGATACCCACACGAAAGTTATGGACGTTACGATACAACTGTTGACACAGCTTTAAAATATCTTTTTCTGTCAGTTTAGCTGTTTATATCATTTTATTAATTTCAAATTCTCATCACCTTTTTGAAAAATCTGTTTAGAAACAGATTTATCAAATATATGTATTATGCTATGCACTTATGTTTTGTTGTGGACGTTACTATGTTTTTGAATATGGTTACTTTATTTATGCTTTGAATCAAAGAGAAGAATACAATGAGCAAAAGCTTTCTTTTATTATATCCAATGCTTTTTATGTTGCAGGAGTAAAAGTGTATGTAGAAGGTTTATAACTTTACATATATTTGTATGGACGTTACACATTGACTATTGACATTTGTTTCATAGTAACGTCAGGGCTCAATCTACAGGGCGATTCGGGTGAAGAACGCGCCCGCGATCTCTTGACTTCGCCTTGGCAACACATCAAGGCGAAGTTCAAGTCGCCGAAATTTAAAAAAAAAAAAATTTAATAAAAAAAAAAGAAAAAAAAAGGTGTTTAAAAAGGTACAGTACAGTAATAAATCCATTATCATAGAAATTTGTATCAATACATCAATATTTCAAGCTCATAGTATAGAGTAAAAAGAATTAGTGTGTATTACACTGTATTCACTGCATTGCAATATACATGGTGATGACTATTCAGCCGTTGTCTACGTTAACACGTCGCATGAAATTCTCTCCACTTCTCCCTAAAATCACTTGAGGGAGAAGTGACTTCGAGGGAGAAGTGACTTCTCCCTAAGTTCCTGGCCTAGATTGAGCCCTGGTAACGTCCACAATCACACTAAATCATAAGCTTGGTATACTTATGAAAGGAAAATAAACAATGACAACAAAATAAACAATGAAAACATTACAAACTCATATCTGTATCAAGATTTTAATTCCATTTTCAATGGTGTATATCGGAAAGAAACTCTGTCAATTAGCTGCATATTGCATTTTCTTTAAAATTACGTTGTATTTATAAAAATAATCTAATAAACAATCTGGTCCTTCTCAGCTATTGGAAATACTGCCTCAAATGTTAATTTTTGATAAATTCGCTTAATTTTAATTCATGGCACTTATTTATATATCAAAGATTCTAAAAATATTAATGAAAAAATAACATGCGACACATTTTTCTGCTTTTTTGTGTTTTTAGTAAAAGTACACCAAAAGTGACGCCCATTACCTTGACAAATCATATTTTCATTTTAAATGGTATTTTTTTGTCCAAATCAATGTCAAGATGATTTTAATAATTCATCTACTTGATTTTCAAACCATGAAATAACATTCTTCAAGAAAAAGTATTCCTTCTTTTTCTAAAGTACAATTAGAAAAAGTGACGCCTATTACGTGTATATCCGATTGCATTTCTTATTTTTTTCTTTTTAGCAGAGCTGCTTTCAAAGTAAAAGAATTGTCATGGTAAACTCAACCAGATTTCTTTTTTTATTTTATATTATATTTCAGAGTAAAAGTGCAAATAATAATTATATGGATACTGTTATGTACGGACATTACTATTGACATTTTGACAACCACAAAAAAGTGACGCCTATTACTTCAGGGTAGTCTTGAACTATTTTTGTTTGTATGGGTTTTACGGCCTTTTTAACTGCTAGGTCATTAGGCCGGGTTCCTGGGTGATTACCGGTACTAGGCATGAGAAATTAAGATGCCTGGTCTCAGGACACCACCAATCGTGCTCCGTTAAGGCGCCACCATAAATCAAACACTGGACCGGGATCCTAACCACTCAGCCACGGAGGCTTGAACTCTGTCCTCTAACATTTTTATTTTGAGGGTTTAGCGCAAGACTTTTTTATCTCATAACATTTTTGATGACTAGTTAAGAGGCATTTTGGACCCATTTACAAACATCACAAATTTAGGTGTATTGTTTGTAACCAGGTATTGTTAAAATTGGGGCATACATGTTACAACCTTAATATGTTATTCATTGCGACGTTATTAACCTAAGGAAAAAATGCCATTTTCAGTTATAATAGTCTTTTGTGTTAAACCCTCGATATAAATTTGTAATAAATATTCAAAGATTTTTGAGAATATTAGATTTTATTTAGAATTAGAATAGGACCAGAAAAATAGACAAAAACACATAAACTTGTCGATTCAGAACTCCGACTCTTGAACCTCAGAGATCTGTAAAACAAAGATGATAAAGGTACATTATTAGAGAAGTCGATCAATAAAATACTTCATTTCTAAAAAATGTGAACATATTTGGAAGTGCAAATTATTTTGCTCTGCATTGTGAATGAAAGTAGTGTACTAAATGTAGCAATAAAGCTTATCATGGTTGTTCTAAAAAAAAGTATGATAATGGACCTAACCCTAGTTAGTTATTAATTACTCTTACCATTAAATGTGTAGAAAATTCTAGATCCCATCATGATGATATTGGGAGGATTGATTGATCCTAGGACCTCATCTTCCAACACTATATGATGAATAGTGCATGCAATCCACTGTCCCCTCCGCTTTTCTGTGAAAAACTGCACAAAAGGCCAGTTGTCAACCTGTATAAAAGTATGTTTGCCATTAACCCATAATAACGAGAGAATGGATGAAGTTGGTATTTTTTAATAACATGTAGGTTCAATGAGGAATCTTGGATGGTTTTGTATTGGGGTTTTACAGCCTTTTTAACAACTATGGTCATATACCGGTTTCGTGGGTGATAATCAGTACATGGATTTAAGTGTCTTGTCCCCGGCACCACCAACCGTGCTTCTGTCAGGTGCCGTCGGGACTCGAACCAGGCACACTCAGATTCTGTCAGACAGACATACCACAGAGGCCCCTGAACCTTGTATAGAAATCACTTATAATAAACTGCTATATTAAGGAGTGTAAGGTAAGCAATTTTAAATTTTGCACAGTAGTTCCGTCAACACAGATATTCACTGGACAGGTATGACAATATCATTTTTCCATCACTTAGAAATGTATCCAATTATTTCACTTATAGGCATACATTAAATACATATTATTCACATTTTGTGTCAATACTGCAATCTGTATTTGAGTTGGTTGTCAAGATTGAATTCCATAGAGGCGTGTTCACAGCATTGCAACCTGCGAGTCATCAAATACAAATGCAAGTATTGACACAATATACTATTTTATCTCACAGTTCTTACGATAAACACAATCTATTATCATCAATAGACACAGATTTGTACAGTTTCATGCAGAATTTTGGTCATGTCAGTAATTTATAAATAAAATTTATACAGCTGTTTGTGACATCATATAGTTCAAACATAGGCAACTGAAATCACCAGAACTATTCAAATTTAATGAGATACCAAGAGTGGGATGGAGCTTTAGAGACTTATAAATTAGCAAACTGTGAGATAAAGGTGTTTCAGTTTGAACAAACAGCAAAACTTCACAATAAAACAGAAAACAATTTGATTATTGCATACCATGTTATTTTTGCCCTAATGTTCACAATACTCGATTTCATCTATGTAATATGATTGCAAAACTTAACAATGGGATGGCGAAAATCACTAGGTATACAATATTTAACAAAATTGTAAATCTGAACAAATAAAAAAACGACAACTATGAATCCATACAACAGCAGACAAAATGGTGGAGCCATGGGCAATTTTTAAATATTGCCCTGTATTGTAACTGGAAGAGTTATAGCAAGATAAACTTAATGCAAATTTAGTACTTATATACCTTACTTGACTCATTTAGTACTTATAGATCATACTTTTACTATACACGTTAACCAGTCAATATACATAAAAAATTAAATAAATTTTGTATAGGGCCCTGTACAACATCCCTATTAAAAATCAGTTCATCCGTAAACCTGTTAACAATTTACCTCATACACACTGTCTTATCAGAGTGTTGTTCCTCTGTCATCTCTTCTAGGCCCCCTGTCATCTCTGCCTTGCCTCCTGTCACCACCTCAGTCTGGTCTTCTATGGCCACATCAGACTGGCAAACTGTCACCATCTCTACCTTGTCCCCTCTCACTATCTGTCTGGCACCCCGTCACCATCTCTTTCTGGTCTCCTGTCACAATATCTGTCTCTTCCCCTTTTCCCATCTCTTTCAGACACTCCGTCTCATCGGCCTGACCCTCTTTTACCCCCTCAGCCTGGTCTCCTGTCACCCCTGTCATAATCTCTGCCTGGTGCCCTGTGACAATCTCTTCCTGACCCCCGGTCACAATCTGTGCCGGTTTCTCTGTCACTATCTCTTTCAGGCCTTCTGTCATCTCTGCCTGCACCCCTGTCGCCATCTCTTCCAGGTCTCCTGTCGCCATCTCTTCCTGGCCTCCTGTTACAATCTCTGCCAGTTCCCCAGTCACTATCTCTTTCAGGCCTTCTGTCATCTTTGCCTGCACCCCTGTCGCCATCTCTTCCTGGCCTCCTGTTACAATCTCTGCCAGTTCCCGAGTCACTATCTCTTTCAGGCCTTCTGTCATCTCTGTCTGCATTTCCTATTTTAAATCGGTAAAAATGAAAGTGTAATCATGCTTAAAAAACACCATTTACACAGTGTCAGAGAAACAGATAACTTTTGCATCAATTGGGTAAATACCCACTGTTTTTTTAAAAAATGGGTATTTTGAATTTTAATTGGGTATTTTTTTTTCGGATACCCATTGATTTTAATTTAATTGGGTATTTTCTAAATATAATTGGGTATTGATAGAAACTTGCCCTTTTTCAATGTGTGTTTTGTTCTAACTTCGTATGAACTGACATCTGGTTGGGTTACACATGCCTTGTGCATTTAATGACAATATTCTGTTAATTATGAAATGTACATCTGGGGTCGTATTACAGAAGCATCTTAAGTAGAATTTTATACTTATCTTTAAATGTGCCATTTTCCTTGCTTGTTTAATTCTTAGAGAACAAAATAGTATGTTTGATAATCTTTTGAGGTAAAAATATAGTTGGCAAAGTATTCTTTAAAAGAGAAAACAAAGCAAAGGACATAGTATATAATCAAATACAGCAGTTTAAAATTTATAACTTAAGGAAAAAGATTGAGATACACATGCCTTGTGCATTTAAGGACAATTAACTGTTTATATGTTAAATAAACACAATTTATCAAGCTATTACAATTTAATAACAGTTCACAATTCAACACAAATTGTAAACAAGAGACTTGTTGAAAACTGTTCTTTAGCTACACTTTCAACACAGCTTTGGCTTCTTTGCCCTTGGTTTGTATTCTGCAAACAGTCTGTTTTTCCTCCTCTTTTTCCTCAGCCAATGGGAAATTGCTGGCTCCAAGTCATAGCTAGCAATGGCTGGGCCATTCATGCTTATAGTGAGAGAATGTCAAGCTTCTCAGAGCCTAATGCTGCACGGTATTTACTTTTCAACCTATTCTGAGTACTGAAGCTGCGCTCGCAATCTACACTTGTTAGCAGCATGCACAAGGCAATACATGCTAATAAGGCAAAGTTTGGAAAAATGTCAGAGTGAAGCAAAATTATTCTCCTGCACAAATGCACTGTTGACAAATTTGCATATGCCCCTTTCACCATACCCTGTAGCCTTGACCATTCTTGCTGAAGCTTTTCTGGATCTAAGACTCTGTGGACCGTGGTTTCTACTGTTTCTACACCATCCACCAGGTCACCATGAACCACTTTCACCTGCTTGTCATAGCCATAAAAAGCACTCAAATGTTCAACTGCTTCTGAGCACTCAACATCTGACAGACTATTTACTAGATCGGATTCAAATACCTTGCTCGTTTCATCAAGCAAATCTGAATCCTTCTTCTTAAACCTTTCTCTAATGTTCTTTTGCATGCATTTCAAGTAGTTAGATCTAAGAGACTCAAACTCTTTGTCCATAGTCTTGCGGTAAGACACGTTCTCACCATTCAAAGTAGCTTCGTCGTTTTCTACAGATAATTTTTTCTTCATCTCAGTTAATGAGTCCCCATCAACTGTGTTCATTCTGTCAAGTTTGGCCAAGGTACCTTGAACATGGGGGTTAACTTCACTGAACAACAAATTCTGTTTTTGAAACTGGCTGCTAAGTACAGCTAACTCATTATGAACATCCAGGACAAATGCAGTAACAAGGGTGACTTTGTAACTGTTGAAGTACTTAAACAGTCCTTTAGCCACACTGTTTTCTCCTCTGCAAACCTTGCCAAAGTAGCCAAGACAGATGAATATGAGACAAAAACTGCCTCAACAGCATTTTTAAGGCCAAGCCATCGTATTGAGTGAGGTTCTTTCACAGAGATCTCTGGTTCTTCGAGTACTGCCTGAATCTGCTTTAGTGCTTGTGTTCTGAGACTTGACCCACTCATGAAGAAGTACAGGGAGCTGAATTTGTCTCTAAATTTTGTCATGAATTCATCTTTCTTTATTGTGTCTGTGCATGCCAGATTTAGCAGATGCGCTATACAATGTGTTTGTATGCAAAATGGTGCGTACTTAGACTGTACTTGTACGCCTACACCGGTTTTTTTCCCATCATCACCGAGGCACCATCTGTAGCAAGTGAAACACATGAAGAAAGGGGCAAGCCCAATTGTTCAAAAGTTTCTACTACACAGTTCACTATTGTAGTTGCCCGTCCATCGACTACAGGCACATTACAAAGAAATTTTGTGACAGTCTTACCAGATATTACATACCGAATGCAAATCGATAGTCTCTTTTCAACTGTTAAGTCAGTACTTTCATCAAGCATCAGCCCATAGAACCCAGATGTTTTTATTTCATTCACTATGTCAGTTTTTAGGACAAAACTGATAGACTTTTGAATTTCTGTAATACTGTCCCAGCTTAAATTCTGGTATGGCATATTCACCCCATTAAGTGTTTGAAGATTCAATAGACCATTAACTGTTTCTGATGGTATTTCAGATTTGGCTGTAAAGTACACAGTCCTAAACAACTTAAGGTCTTCTTCACAAACTGTAGCATTACCACTTGTGTCAACCGTTTCTTCTGAACTTACAAGTTTCCTAGCTTCAGCCTTTTCTTCTGATCTACATGCATTTTTGTGTTCATTACACTCATTGTGTCTAGTAAGGCTTGATACCTGTATGCTGGGGGAACCTTGGTGGGCCCAGACATTTGTCAGTTTTAGTGTTTCTTTTTGTTCCTGACAAATTTTACAACAAGAGTTATTTGTTCTTCCTGATTATTAACGACTAGCCATGGAAATTTGTCGTTCCATTCCTTGAACGTCTTTTTGCTCACCCGGCTACCTGAATGGGCTGTTGGCTTTTGAGCAACCTGAAATGTAGTTCAATGAATAGATATGGTACTTGAACAGGTCCAAGAAACAACTATTTTTACTGTTTATTGGTAAATTTCCTGATCATCAGTAATTTTGCTGATATTGTAATCAGCAAAGTTACTGATTGGTATTTTAAATTTTTAATATTTTACAAAAATGAAAAAGAAAATCACAGAGAACAATATTTATGACACCCTGTGATCAATCCGAGAGTGCACCAAATTTCATTTCATTTTGATGAGACTGAAATTTTGTAATTTGTAAGGTCAAAACTTTGTTTATTTTTGTTTTGAAATCAATCATAGTCACATTTTATTTCAATGTTCAACTTGTAAATGTTTGGTAACAAGGTGCGAAAATTACTAAAACGCATGATTTTAGAAAAAAATAAATAGAAGTTGATTCAGTAAATTTAGTGTGATCAGTAGAATTACTGATGATCAGTAAATGTGCCAGTAATCAGTAAAACTAGCCGTTTAGTAAGACCTGTTGAATCATTCAGTGATAATTATTTTTCATGTAAAAACTATGGGTACGGAGAATGCACATGCCTGGAAATGATTTCTTTTGAAGAAACAATGGATCCCATTTAGATAACAAAATTTTGTTTACTTTTTGAAGCTATCAGATTTCAGTTTTTTTCTTAGTTTACAAAGAATTGATTTACTAGGGGATGACAACAATTGATGGGTTTTTTTTTTGAGAAAGCAATGAGTAAATTAAATGATAAGATGGTGGTAAATTAAATGATAAGATGGTGTGCATGTAAAATTATCTCTTATCATTTCTTATCTTATATTAATTATTGATCAATATTTACCATTTTGTACTTATTGTCAAGCATGGGCTATAGAAAGAAAAAATAACTTAAAATTTCATTTTGGCTTATTTAGAACTACTCAGTTGCTCAGTACCTGAAATGCACTGTCCACAATTTCGTTGATGATTTTCAGCGCAATATCATGACTGCCAGGCACAGAGTCGCCAATTATATCATTCAGTATCGACCTAGCTATGTTCTGCGCTTCTGATGTAGAGCTTGATGGTAGAAAATAGTTGTGAATGGCGTTTTTCTGCGAAAACGTTGACAAATTACTTTTTTTGCGACCTCTCTTCGCCATTTTTCATCAAAAACACCAGACGCTTGATTTTGAAGTCAGGTGCGCGATACTCTGGTTCCCGTTCAGTATACTGTAAAGTTGGGGACGAGAAGCAGACATTGTGGTAGTGATGGAAATGCTCGTTTCAAACGTCCAATTTATCGTTTCTGAATGTGCGGTTGCACAGGAACTGGTCACTTTTAATTTTTGCCTTCTATTATTATAATTGTCTATAAAGGACTTTAATTGGAAATTTTGGAAAATGCTGGTGTTCTTTTTCAGAGGTCAAGCAGACGTTCGAAACAATCTCAGTTACATGCACACTATATACTAACATGTGCAGAAATAAATTTCCTATCCAACAATACCTTTCTTCCTACGATCCCTTGTAAATTCGCTGAGATATCCGAGTTCAAAGTCACCAAAGTGCAATTTCAGGCTGCTCGTCGTTTGTTTATGTCCCCTATGTAAACAAATGAAATTTACCAAAAATCAGGTGTCCGTTAATTCCGTCAATTTCGGCGCAGTATTCCAGCTTCAAATCACAACCAATTCACTAAAGTAAAGCATCAATACGTAAATAAATCCATATTTTATCAGTTTGCATAGTCCGTATCACGAGAAAGTCACACAACAACGAGTATTTCGCCACTTGTTATCGGCACTAGCAGACTTTACAAATGAAACCGCCATTTTCAAATGAATTACGGGGCCGAATGACGTCATAATGCGAATCTAACAGCTATGGTAAGTATTTTTACTTTTTAATATTATTCTTGAATATATTAGAAAATACGTTTGTGCTTATCCATAACACTATTATAATCAATAATAGTGTTATGGATAAGCACAAGCGTATTTAATAATATATACAAGAATAATTTTAAAAAGTATTTTTTTTTAACCATAGCTGTTAGGTTCGCATTATGACGTCATTCGGCCCCGTAATTCATTTGAAAATGGCGGTTTCATTTGTAAAGTCTGCTAGTGCCGATAACAAGTGGCGAAATACTCGTTGTTGTGTGACTTTCTCGTGATACGGACTATGCAAACTGATAAAATATGGATTTATTTACGTATCGATGCTTTACTTTAGTGAATTGGTTGTGATTTGAAGCTGGAATACTGCGCCGAAATTGACGGAATTAACGGACACCTGATTTTCGGTAAATTTCATTTGTTTACATAGGGGACATAAACAAACGACGAGCAGCCTGAAATTGCACTTTGGTGACTTTGAACTCGGATATCTCAGCGAATTTACAAGGGATCGTAGGAAGAAAGGTATTGTTGGATAGGAAATTTATTTCTGCACATGTTAGTATATAGTGTGCATGTAACTGAGATTGTTTTGAACGTCTGCTTGACCTCTGAAAAAGAACACCAGCATTTTCCAAAATTTCCCATTAAAGTCCTTTATAGACAATTATAATAATAGAAGGCAAAAATTAAAAGTGACCAGTTCCTGTGTGCGGTTGTGCCTTTTGTAACCGAAAGAAGACGGTCACACACTACAAATTATTAACCCATTGTACAAATTGAGCGAATATGCGATACGCAGGATCAAAAATTTATTTGCGTAAAGTTTTTTTTGTATGCTTTTTGATACGCTGCATTTAAATTTTAATTGGGTATTCACTAATTTTAATTGGGTATTTACGCAAATACGCTGGTTATCTGTAGCTCTGCAGTGTATTTCTTTATTTTAAGTATATAAACGAGACTTCAATTATGTACTCAAAAGGATAATATTGAAAGTTACTCGAAATAGCGAAATGCATTTGCGTTCGTTTCGTTGCGTTCGTTTCGTTCGTTCCGTTCGTTTTGAGCGTTTAGCGTTTTAAAAAATGCATTCATCGTTCGTTCCGTTCGTTTTCAGCGTTTAGCGTTTTAAAAAATGCATTCATCATTCGTTTTTTAAAACGCTGAACGATGAAAACGAACGAAACGAACGCAACGAACGCAACGAACGAAATGCATTTTTAAAATATAGATCGTGCAACGTTCATTCTGCGTTCGTTCTGCGTTCATTCTGCGTTCATTTTCCGTTCGTTCTGCATTTATTTGGGGTACTTGAACGCAGCTGGGTCTGTAGCTGTTCTCCACAACATCTGTAGAAACCGGGTCAAGTCCCACTTCGTCTTTTTCTTCTTCACTTGAAGACTGAATATCTGATTTACTTTCTTCTCCTGCTTCACTTGCTTCCCCTTCACTTACTTCCCCTGCTTCACTTGAAGATGGGCAATCTGGTTCACTTTCTTCTTCTGATGAAATCTCTGAACTACTGTAACACAGTGTTTTGCGTCCTCTGCCAACTCCCCTGGTTCTTCCACCCCTTGACCTAGCACCAGCTGTTCCTCCTCCCCTTGTTCTCTCACCAGTTATTCCTCCTCCCCTTATCCTAACACCAGCTCTGCCACCACCCCTTGTCCTAACAACAGCCCTGCCACCTCCCCTTGTTCTCACACCAGCTCTGCCATCTCCCCTTGTCCTAACACCAGCTCTGCCACCCCCCTTGTACTAACACCAGCTCTGCCACCTCCCCTTGTTCTCACACCAGCTCTGCCACCTCTCTTTGTTGTCATACCAGCTGTGTCACCTCCCCTTGTTCTCATACTAGCTCGTGTCACCTCCCCTTGTTCTCATACCAGCTCTGCCACTTCCCCTGGTCTTCACACCAGTTCTTTCGCCACCTCCTGTCCCTGCACCTCCTCTAGCCCTGATGCCTTCATCATTTCCTTGAATCTTTAATGATATTTGTGTACATGGATCCACATACTCTGTATTTTCACATGCTTCCCCTGTTGTCCTACATGAAGTGCAGAAGCAGCTCAAATTTCTAAAGGAAACTTTGCGAGGCTCACCCTCCGCCTTGACACAGTGAATTTGCCTCGTACCGGGAACAGTTTTTGCTGTCCTTTCTTCCCTATTCCTGTCAATTTCCCCAGATGCAATGAAGAAAATTGTCCGCTTTCTATGTGTGTGCTCTTGCTCCTCATCATCTTTAGTCATCTTCTCTTCAGCAAACTTGGCCATATCCCTAGCATCATTTATCAATGCCTGCTGAGAATTCACTGCCCTCCAAGCTCCTTGTTTAATAACTGCAGCAGCTCCATCACTTGGTCCTTTACCCATGTCGTGACCCATAAAAATGGCGTTCCCTTTTAAATCCATAGTCCTCCTGTGAATATGAGATGTCACATTAGTATGTCCCCAATGGGCTGTTTGAATTTCAAACTGTGATGTGCAGGAGTAATTCTCTGCGAAGTCCAGGTTGAGAACCACCCAGTTCTTCAGTATTTGAATTGTTAGTTTGGAATACTGTTGCTTGTTGCCATCTGGCAACAAACAGATGATTGGCAAGGGTTTCTAGCTGTTCTGCCACTTTAATGACCATTGCATTCAAGGAAGTCTTCTTCTTAACCATCATCAGTCTGGTGGTTTTCTTTCATTTTTTATTGACTCCTGCTTCCTGTTTTTCCCATTCTGTGTACTCAATGGCTTCATAGCCATATCTTTCTAATAAACGAGACAAGTTGGACACAAGAAGGTCAATATTACAATGTTCACACTTTCTTTCAAGGCAGTCCCTTTTATGGAATAGATTCCCTTCTTCTTTCTTGCAAAGCGTAACACTGACTGCATCATAATGGTCTGATATACGGGTCTCCATTTTAACTTTCCTTGCAAACATATTAAGTGATTTCAGTTTCAGATCCACATTTGTACAATATTCACACAAGCAACTATACCACTTTTGTCTGTTACTGGTGCATACATTCTTTGGTTTCTTCTTGGCAAATGTAGAAACCCCAAGGCTTCCACCACTCTCTTTGTATTCCTTATATATAGATGTAAGAGGTCGATCCAGAATCTTCCTTTCTTCCTTGTCCTTTACTGACTTTCTGTCAGGAACTGGAACCCCAATTTCCTAGAAAAAGTTTTTGGCATGGTTTTCTTTCTCTTCATCCTTTCTTGATTTCCTTTCCTGGTTATCTCGGAATCTACTAACTGAAGAAGGTTGTACTCCAAGGCAAAGAGAAGTAGATTTCATCATTATATACTTTTTCATTACCTTTAGAGCCGACAATAGTTTCCTTTTTACATTCTTGTCCTGAGATTTTAGTTCATTAACAAATGTTTCTGAGCATTTGCTGGTCTTGCTAGCCAACACTCCTTTTTCTTTAAGTGCTATCCTCTTTCTTGGTGAAGCTTTCTTCAGTATATAGGTCATTGCCTCAGCAAAAATTTTTGGGGTCTCTTGGTAGTCCTAGTTTTGACCTCTGTACAGCTTTTATTAATGCACAACTTGACTTCTTCTTTGAAGACTCAACTTTTGTACTTGATTCTAGGCTTGTTATTTTATTTCTTCTATGGTACTCCCGGTCTTTTTTCTTCTTTCTCCTTACTTTCTGACTCGATCTTCTTTGTCTTGACTCTCTTTGCTTTGTTTTCCAGTATTCCCTAAGTCCCCCCCTCTCCTTTCGGATGAGAATGCGATGCTTTTTCGGTTTCTCTGAGCTTGAATCTGAAATAAAATTCAGAACTTAAGATTACTGAAATTCAGGGTATGAACAAGATGTGTTTGTAAAATAGTGATGTCCCCGGTCCCCAACAAAGTCCTAAATCAGACACAATCTTTAAAAATGGCAAAGTCCTACTCAAAGACTTTGCCCTACCCCAGCGTCACCATCCTTACAGGGTGATAGTTCTTCCTCGGATTTATAAGCATACCAAGTTTGGTTGATGTAAGCCTATTAGTAATTGTATAACTAAGCTTTAAAAACTTTAACCAAAAATGCGGACAGACAGAAATGGACAAGCCAATTACTAGATCTATGTCCCCTGTTCTTAAACCAGGGACTAAAGAAGACATAAGAAGTTAAAGTGTGACAAACAGACAGACGACAGAGATAGTGATCCTTGAGTGTTGCCGCACTGTACTGCAGGCAAAACACACAAATTGTTAAAAAATACTTTAAACAGCCCATCATTTGATAATTTCTAGAATACATGTGAGCATTCTGCAAAAAAAGTGAAACAGTTAGAACTCACTGTAAATTCAAATGTTCATATATTCATTGAACTTACAGTTTCCCATGCATTGTAGAGCCTTCTTTCTTTCCCTGTACCTCCTCTGTCTTTTCTTGTTCCCTTCTTTAATTTTCTGTTTCTGTTCGTCATTTAAGTTTTTTCTGTAATTGTTTTTCCGTATCCTATCATTCTCCTTGAAATGGATATATTTCTCTTTATCTTCCTTCAGGTTATCTCGCCATCTACAAAGTTATTTTGATTTCCATTTCATTTATTTCAATAAAATGTAATTTGTTTTCAGGGAATGCAACTTCCCATCATAACCAACTGAGCTTGCTATGCCAAATTAGAGCTCTTTCAACATAGCACTGTGAATTTGCTCCACCCCAAGGTAGCTTGGTAGTAGGATGTGGTTGACATGTGATTGCATTCAGGAATCATATTAAGTTTAAAAAACCTTCATTGAAAAATAATGAATAATAGCAATTTTTTGAAAAACACTCAAAATTTAACATTTTTGACCCAAAAATCACTCCGGTATCAACTTTTCAATACAAAATATTCAGAGTATTCCTACCGTTGCGCTCTTTCCTTGACTGACAATGCTTTTACTACTGATGGTGGTTTCTCTTTTGCTGGACGTAACCGAAATGTCCCTTATCCCCCTGAAACAAAACAACAGCTTTATAATTTCCTGAAGGCAAGCTATGAAATTCACACTGATGTAAAATGGTCATATATTTTTATTTAAACTAGAACATGTCCGGACATGTATGCCAAGGCCTAAAAAAAAAATTGTGTGGTTCTGGTAACATGTTAAAAATTGGTAGGTAGGGTAGGTCGGATTTTTTTTTGATTTTTTTTTTTATGAACGCAAAGAAGATGCACTGAATTACGTACTATAATATTTTTTTTATTTGTTTATTTTTTAATTTTTTTTTTTTAATTTTTTTTTTTTTTTTTTTCGAAATGGACCAAAAAATCGTCAGGGTCGGCGGGTATTCGTAGGTAGGGTCGGGTGACCCGAACCACACAATTTTTTTTTTTAGGCCCAACCAGGCTATGTGCAATTCAAAGTGAATCTTACAGTGTTCTGGAAACAGAGGTAAATGCAAAGACATAAAATTTACTGCACTGGAAAATGTAGTACAATGTCACAAAACATTGAGGAAAAAGAAGCCATTGCTCATTACGAGCCATTGCTTCTTTTTCCACAATGATAATTTTGAACATTTTCTTTAATATTATAATTTTGTGAGAGATTCAGGCTTGTATGATCAGGGGGTCCAAAACACCACCACCCTCCCCTATGTCAGAGAATTTTTAAAAATTACATAGAAAATGTGCAAAATATGGGCAACAAGAAATATCACTGTAATGCCCCCGAAGTGTCCTTTGACCTCTAAGTGTGACCTTGACGCCACAGATCTGGATTGTGTGCGCGACACTTCGTATTGTTGTGGTGAGCACTTGTGCCAAGTTATTTGAAAATCCGTCCAAGAATGTCAGAGTTATTGACCGGACACAATTTGACTTTTGACCTCCAAGTGTGACCTTGATTTTGAAGACCTGAGTTTTGTGCCAACACATCGTCTTGTTATGGTGATCACTTGTGTCAAGTTATTTAAAAATCCCTGCAGTGACTTTACGGCCCGGACACGAAATTGCGTACCTGTCTTTGACCTATGAACTTCAAGTGTGACCTTGACCTTAGAGGTACGGACCTGGGTTTTGCACGCGACACATCGTCTTGTTATGGTGATCACTTGTGCCAAGTTAATCAAAAATCCATGCAGGGGTTTTGAAGGTACAATCCGGACACAAACTAACATCCGTAACACAGACTCAAATTTATTTCTATATATTTCTGTTCTTTTGAATTTGAAGACAGAACTAGGGAACGGAAGTGTTTTGTTGGTATCTACTAATGTTTCTCATGAAGTAGGCTTATGGAATGTCTAGTATTTGGTGAAAGTATTGTGGACGTTACTTACAAAGTAACTCTTCTCATGTCAAACACTAACGTCCATAACATTAGTTAAAAAATATCGCCAATACTTATTCTCTATAACATTGAATTGGCAGATATTAAAATTGAAAATGTAAATTTGAGAATACCGAATAATCCCTGAACTAAGCATTAGATGACTCCATTACACATGTCCATTGTGTTATGGACATGACCAATTACACATTTTGACAAATATAAACATGTCAGAGAATGATGTCCACAACATGATTATATGGTGTACTTTCTTATTGTGCTTTATAAAAATGTCATTGCGACATTTAGAGAAAATCAGTGATTTTAAATATTTGCAAAAGCAATCACAAACCAGCCTATGAAGTTTGTTAAATATTGTACTTTAAATGCTATGGACATGATGAAAATCCATTTTGACATAAAAACAAAGCTTGAAAGTACTTGTCAAAGAGTAACATCCACAAATGGATCTCATGTTTATTTATTATTTAATAAAACTTTTTTTGTGGGGAATACATGGAACAGAATGTTCCATCTTAAAGTAAAGATTTAACTTCTTGTCATAATCCTGACACTTCATTAATTAATAATGTGCAAAAATAGGTGTTGGACGTGACAAATGTTACATTTTGACAAATATAAACATGTCAGAGAATGATGTCCACAACATGATTATACGGTGTGCTTTCTTATTGTGCTTTATAAAAATTTCATTGCAGGATTTATAGAAAATCAACGATTTGAAATATATATTAAAAAAAAAGTCACAAACCAGCCTATGAAGTTTGTTAAATGTTATACATTCGATGCAATGGACGTGATGAAAATCCATTTTGACATTAAAGCTTTACAAAATGAATGTTATATAACTTCAAAGTACTTGTCAATGAGTAACATCCACAAACCAATCTTAAGTGTAATGATTATAATAAAACTGTTTTTTTGTGGGGAATAAATGGAACAGAAAGTGCGATATTAAAGTAAGAATTTAATTTATTGTCAAAATCCTGACATTACATTAATTAATAATGTATATTACATATGTGTCTGTGATTTGTATAGGAAATACTGGGATTAGAAAAGCTATATCTACTCGTTTGCTCTACTGGGATATATTTCCCGTGGGAGATATTTCCCAGTACGGAACATTGCTCGGCCTTTTCCGTCAGTGGCGGGAATGCCTAATGACGTTCCGATTGCTTTACGGACGTCGTCGTCAGATTCCGCCACTAGGAAATAATGATTACGGAAATTAACGAAGAGTTCCGGTTCCATTTGTTTTGTTTGTATCACGTAACGTCGTCTTGGATGACGTAACGTCGTCTTGGCGTTCTCGTGCAAACTGGTGTAAAAAGGCGTGAATCATTAGAAATATTAATAAAATATCATTTTAAATTATGTAATATATAGTTTAATAACCAGTGTTTTTGAGATACTGAAAATATCACCCTCGGTAGAGAAAAGGCCCCGATATAAGAACTCGTGCTCCGCACTCGTTCTTATATCGGGCCATTTCTCTACCTCGGGAGATATTTCCCGTATCTCAAAAACACTGGTTATTAAACTCTATGCAAAAGCAGGTGTTGGAGGTGACGAATGCTCATATTGACGAAGTCAATCAGTCCCGTCCAGATTCGCTGTGTCAAATACATAACATCCATTCCAACTGAAAGCAGACCCGATTGCTACGACAAAATTGTAACGCTTTCGTTGTAAAAAAAAAAGCAGTAATATTATCTCCTATCGTCCGATATGGAAAGTAACTGTGTCTATTAACATCACTATTGCAGTTATTCAGCGTGTCTCGATCTATTGTGGACGTTATCACTGTATTTTATGTTGACTGATCGTGTAACTTACCTCCATCTCCATATCCATTCTTTGTTGTGTACGCAGTGAATGATGACGTTTACACAGGGCGAGTCTAATACTCAAACCCGAATGTGCGCGGAATTATAATGTTCCGGAATCCCTCGTAGACGACGAGCGTATGGACGTGATTATTTGACCCAATTTTGTTCCACTTTCCCTCAAGTTAAAAATATTCTTTTAACTGCAATCTAGTAATATGTTTTGCTTTTAATTGAATACTAGAGTATCCAATAAAGATTTCCAGAGATAACAATCAAAGCTTCCATCTTGTTGGCAAACACAGAAAACTGGTGTGAACTCATGTCAATCTTTGACCGATAGCGTAACGTCCAAATGCAAATGTTTACGATGCAGAAAATGTGGATTATTTTTCAATTCTGTTCATCTTAGTGACATAAATCTATTACTTAATTCTTATCATCGTAAAAAAATATGGTTTTACACCAAATATATAAATTCAGAATATGAAAAACTCAAATGAACAATACCCTCCCCTGAAATGTCCACAAAATGGCGATCTCAAAACACTGTATTTGCTAATTATATATATATTTTTTTCTTTTAGTTTTGCAAGTACTCCATCAAGACTATTTATTTTATCTGTTGAAACAACATTTTATAGCACAAATAACACAAATAACACAAATATCATTTTGAACATATTTAATGCAATTATAACAACATTTCATGTACTTCTGGTTTGAGTTGCTGAGAGTGACCCATAAACAAGTGTATATCTGAGAGTGACCCATAAACAAGTGTATATCTGAGAGTGACCCATAAACAAGTGTATATCTGAGAGTGACCCATAAACAAGTGTAACTAGAATTATCTCAGAAAGTAGCATAATCAAAAAGAAGCGGATTTTATCTGAAATTAAAAATTATGTTGTTTACATAGTATATATATATACATACAGACCAGTATAGGTCACGACCTATTAGAGCATGTGTAATCCATTTAATCCGTAAGTAGTTCACATTTATAAATCCCATAATTGCCAGTAAGGTAATACTGCAACAATGGCCCACTTAGTAGCTGAGACAGGCACAGTAGGTCAATAATACCTGTATTGATCCATTTATTAATTTTTGACAGTTTAAAATAATGACCAGACAGTCTTCTACCATATGTATTCTATATAATGTACCCACCAGGTCTGTTGGGGGGAAAAAATAGAAGAATCAAGATACAATTTCGCGAGAAAAAAAAGTAAATAAAAAAAGCATGCGCACACAAAACGGCATTTGCAGGGGCATGAGGTCATCAGTCTTCACTTGGCACGTTATTAGGCGATTTGAAAACAACAACAACACAACACACACTGATCCTGTCTCTGACTACTGGTTTAAAACGCTTCCAATGCATGGCATCAGTTCGCCGCAAAAAGATTTTGGTCAAAGATGTGAGAGTGTTAGAACCGATAAATGAACTTCACGCGACTTCCGGTTTATTAGACACTTCCGGTTCAATTCCTCAAATGATCAACAATTTTAATATTGAGTGAAAATTATTCATTCAGTAAAGCGAAGACATGATGTCAGTCATTAAAATGTACAAATTGTGATAAAGCAAGTTATAAATAATACAAATATAATACAAACATAAATTTTAAATAGTTCTCTATATAAATGACTAAACGGAAAAAATGCATGGTGCAGCTGACATGGTGGGTGGGGTTTGGCGATTTTAGTGATTTTTTCAAAATAAGTGCGATTATTACGGCAGTAAAAAACCTGGACCGATTTGCATTTTAAAATTTTAGATGCCCTGTTCCAATATCATCGTACAGCTCGAACTTGTGACGATGGCTCGTTGTCTTCGATTTTCCGTACACTGATCCATTAAAATACCAAGCGTTTTCAATGTCATCATGGGATAGGAGGCGGGAAATAAGTTGAGCATTTGCCTTGGTTACGTCATCAACCAATCTGCATCCCGAGGCTTTGAAGTTTGCTCTCAGTCTCATGACTTTGGTCTTCTCATTGTTATTTTGTAATTTGACCAAAACTGGTTTTGAGCCTGGTTTACCCGGGATCCTATGAATGGCGATGATCTTGGAGGGGCTAATGGTTGCTCCCTTTTTCGCAATCATGGTACATATTGTAGTTGTAAGGGTCTCTTCTGTGTCCGGTGTCATTTCTGGGATGTTCATAAATTTAATGTTATTTTTCCTTGAATATTGTTCGTTATAATTCATCTTTACTAAACTTTACCAGATTGTTAATATCAATGAAAGCTCAGACTATTATGAAAACCAGCCAGATTGGATCAGTAACAGCAGAGTTATGGCCCTTGAATTAACAAAAATTGCTATATTTTGTCTTGTCAACATTCTAGCGCCTCCATTTTTCATCCGATCTTTATCAAACTCTACTGTAAACTGTGTATTTATAAATAGGACATATACATTCCTCTACAAGGAATATTATTTAAATGTTTCAGAAAAAGCTCGTTAATTGTTATTTGCGGCAGAAAATACCTTTAATTGTTATTTGTGGTAGAAAATTCCTTTAATTGTGATATAGGCCAGAAAATTCCTTTTTTATATGTGGAAGAAAACATTTTAATTATTATATGCGGCAGAAAATCTATCTCTTAATTATATGCAGCTGATATCCCTTTTATTGTTATATACTGCAAAAAATCCCTTTAATTGTTATAAGTGGCAAAAAATATACAGTACAGCTCACGCGAAACACACACTTCACTCGATTTGCCGAGTTTGGTCGTATCGAGTTTCGCGCGTATCTACGCGGAGTCAGTGTTTGTACTCGGCGAATTCACGCGGCGAAAGTACGCTATTGCCGAGTGAAAGCCACTCCGAGTTACTCCGCGTAGAATCCAATTAAGCAAAAGTGCACACCTGTGAACTCCGCGTAACTCGGCGTGAAGGATGCCGCGTATCTCGGCGTAAAATTTAATTAACTGTAATTTTGTTTCGGCGTCGGCCATTTTTTTTTAGAATCGAATAGAATATTTCCAATCACGGGCCACCAAGTACATGTATGTAATGTAATAAATATAGGCACGCGCACACAACAGATGCTTGATTGTGACGAGGAGTATTAATCAAATTATGAAGCAAGATTATATTGATAAAAGAAGTAGAGGTCTACCAATCGGAATTGGCAATTCAGTGCAATATATTGCTGTCTAAACATATTACAACTTTCTTTTCAGGTAAAAGTTTGATCAGCAAATAGATTTATATCGGTGCACAATTCGTACATCATGTCATGTACATGTATCTGTTGATTATGTGCAGAATAGTACCGGAGATAACGAAAAGCAAATGCAATCAGATTAATTTCATTTCCTATTGTATACCTGCGTGCCCGCTATGAGTATGGCATAGATCAATACACACGTTTTATATTTAATATTCAAGTATAGCACAGTCTAGATAAAAGTGTATAGACATATTCAACTGCAAGTTACATGTAAAAATATTCAGGCTTATTTCAGTTTTACTTTTGTTAAATTTGTGAATAAGGGAATTCGCCAGGGCGATGTCTTTAGACCTATTCAATTACTTTTGGAATATGTAAATCGCGTAAGATGTTGCTTGGTATAACTTAATGGACGCAGTATCCAACTCGTTTGATAAATTCAATATTAATCAGGCACTCGTGTAAGATCATTAAATATTACACATTGATAAGGAAACAAAACAATAGATGCAGGTAGTCACAATTGTAAAAAAACATCATGGATTACGGAAATCATGCAACGAGATCCCTTTCACTATATATTGAATTTATTGAACAATTTGGATAAAATTCTCGCATAGCCTCACATCATATAATTTTATCCAACTCGTTTGATAAATTCAATATTAATCAGGCACTCGTGTAAGATCATTATTAAACATCGATAACATCCAATAGATGCAGGTAGACACTATTTAAAAAAAAGCCCCCCTCCGACTAAACTGTGATTTAATTTTAATTACTTTTGGAATATGTAAATCGCGTAAAATGCTGCTTGGTATAACTTAATGGACGCAGTATCCAACTCGTTTGATAAATCAATACTAATCAGGCACTCGTGTAAGATCATTATTAAACATCGATAAGAAAAAAAAACAATAGATGCAGGTAGACACAATTGTAAAAAAAAAAATTACCCTCCCACTACAACTATGATTAAATTCGTGAATAGAGGAAATCGCCAGGGCGATGTCTTTAGACCAATTTAATTACTTTTGTGTAATCATACAAATGTGTACAAACTGTCTTACCTTTTCCGACGTTCTGAAAAAGCCGCTCGTGCGGATTTGGTGCTTCTTGTGGACGTCGTACAGAACCAGGAAGCAAATATCTTCCTTGTTTAGTAGCTCTAAATGTCATTGTTACTAGTAACAGTATTCACAATATCACAAATAAAACATGCCTGTATATTAAAACATGAGGTGTTTTTTGTTTCTTATTAATTCACAATAGTTTAGTGTTTTTCTTATTAATTCACAATAGTTTAGTGTTTGTTAGCAGATGTTAATATGTAACTGAGTGATCACAAACCAAGAATGATGTAGATGTTGCAATATATCGACTAGACTACACCATATGAATCAGAAGGAATGAGTTATGCTCTCAAAACTAGCTTCGAGTTTGGGATGACAGTAGGGTTTGTGAGGTTTGGTGCACCCTAGAACCTGGTTTAAACCCCAGTCTTTTTTGCCACTGACCGTTTGAAGACGACAGCCCTATTGTCAACCTTTTTGTGTGTTTTTGACGTCATATTCCATATTAACATTTCCATTCATGTTTGTCGTTTTGCGTGTTTTAGAGTTAACTGTATTCTGGGGAAGCTGCTTTTCCTGTTCGACTTTTATACTTTTTTTAAGTGTTTCTACGACCAAACCTCTGTTAACAATAATGGATGCCCTGGTTACTAGGTTAAAGGATAATTTTACATCATTTTTATAAATAGATAGCCTACTGCAGTGCCAGTGTTAAATATTTCATTATGTATTATTATTGGTGCGACGGATTGCGGCAGGTGCAGTTCATAAAAAAAAACACACCATATTTTTGAACATTTTCATATGTCAAGGAAATTGTCAATGGACGGACTAAATTCATAATGTGTTTTTTTACAAATAACTTGTAATTAAGGAATTATAAGGCCAGTATCAACTTTTTTTGTTGATCAAACCTCGTATTTGACAAAATCAGCAAATATTTTTATAAGTTGGTCTTAAAATCCACTTACGTAGGTTCATACCACAAAACATCTAAGGCAATCAGGCACGCAAACGAAATATGTATTTACATACATGTATATACTGTACTTTACTCAGTATACATATTACATAACATATTTTATTTATCCAAGAGAATACCACGATACCACTATATGTCCCTAATTATCTATACTAGTGTAATGGAAGCGTGATCTAACCTGGTTACTGCGACATGTACATGTAAAGTACGTGTTTACAATATCGTAACTCTGCTCAATACACATGAAAACGCCTAATTCAGAGTCCTGACCATGGCAACGCGTTTGACAACGTGTAAGACAACGTGTGCTAAGAAATAGAGTGTGTATTTAAGTTTTGTGTTTGGAAGCTAGCATTGGTTGCCGTTACAGATTAAAACTAAATATTTATTTCGTCCTCATGACAGTTGTGTTTAATTGCATTTGAGAGTACAGCAGCACAAACGTCAACTATAAGGTAACTTTATTACTTTCACGCACAGTGTACATTTAAAACAAACATAAAAATAAAACACGTAGATCTATGCAGATGTACATTACCTGTACGAATGCCGTTCATCATTGTTTCAGACATAAACATTCAAGTCCGATAAAAAGGTCATTTACCTGAATAATTGACGAAGTTCGTCTACGCGGAGTATCGCCGGGAAGTTATGCTAGTCGTTCGTGCAAGTCCGCTAAAAAGGTCATTTACCTGTATAATTGACGACTCGGCGAATGCCGAGTTTGTCTACGCGGAGTATCTCGGCGAAGTTACGCTAGTCGTTCGTCACGTAGCTGATTTCTACTCGGCGTAGTTTTATCGTCCAAACTCCGCGAAATTACGCGATTTCTGAATTCCTCACTCGGCGTGAAAGAGTAAAGTGTGGGTTTCGCGTGAGCTGTACTGTATGTGCCAGAAAATCCCTTTAATTCTGAAAATTGCCTCGATTGTTATTATGAATTGTGTGACAGAAAATCACAATATGTTATATGTAGCAGAAAATTCCTTTAAAAATGTTATATTTGGCAGAAAATTTCTTTAAATATGTTTTTGTGGCAGAAATGTAGCATGCTGTGGACTAGAGGCTGTGTATGGTGTTGATATATAGTGTTGTATTTGGGCATAATTAAGATGTAATGGCACATGAATTGTACAGTTGTATTAATTTTTGTCTCGTCTTTTCGAAGAAAAAATAGACATAGGTGTTGCTTTTCCGGCGGCGGCTTTCAAGTCAAGTTTTGCGTTTAGGTAATTTTAACACAAACTGTATATACTAGACCTTTCAAACTTTGCTTATCTATCTTGGGTAGTACATCGCAACGTGACAAAGCAAATGTGGAAGGTACCTTGACCCTCCAAGCAAAGGGCAGATAACTTAATAATTTTTAGGTTCAACTTTTGCGTTTAGGTCACTTTTTCACAAACAGTATGCGCTAGACCTTTAAAACTTTGCTTATAGTTGTTTATTGAGTGATACATCGCAACGTGACAAAGCAAATGTGGAAGTGACCTTGACCCTCCAAGCAAAGGGCAGACAACTTAATAATTTTTAGGTTCAACTTTTGCATTTAGGTCACTTTTTCACAAACTGTATGCACTAGACCTTTAAAACTTTGCTTATAGTTATTTCTTGAGTGGGACATCGCAATGTGACAAAGCATATGTGGATGTGACCTTGACTCTCCAAACAAAGGGCAGATAACCTTATAATTTTTACCTTCAACTTTGGCGTTTAGCTCACTTTTTCACAAACTGTACGCACTAAGACTTTTCAAACTTTGCTCTTGAGTGGTACATTGCAACGTGACCAAGCAAATGTGGAAGTTACCTTCACCATCCAAGGAAAGGGCAGATAACTTTAATTGTTACATTTACATCACTTTCTCAAAAACTATAATTATGCACTAGATGTTTTAAACCTAATTTATAGCTTAATCTTTGGAAGAAAAAATATTCTATTTTGTATTATTTGTAGTGCATCTTTTTGGACGCATGGATTTCATCTGTGACCTTGACCTACATTTTGAAGCTGACGATTTTTAGCTCTACTGGCCAAGGGCCTTCATTTTTCATCCGATCTTTACCAAACATTAACAGATTGTTAATATCAATGAAAGCTCGGACAAGTTCGAAAACCACCCAGATCGGATCAGTAACAGCGGAGTTATGGCTCTAGATTTAGTTAAAAGTGCTATATTTTGCCTCAATAATATGATACGGCTTTCATTTTTCATCTGATCTTTACCAAACGTTTTTTTTGTTTATTTTTTTTTAAAATATATATATGTTTTTTGCTCGACTGAGCTAATGCCGTGGTGCGGCGTCCGTCGTCCGTCTGTCCGTCCGTAAACTTTTTTGTAGCGACTACTCCTCTGAAACTACTAATTGGATTTTCATGAAACTTTACAGAAATGTTGCCTATGAAGTCTAGTTGATCCTAGCAAAAATTCATGTTGATGCGAAAGCCAAGATGGCCGCCAAATCTAAAAATAGGTTTTTAAAAACAAGTTTGTAGCGACTACTTCTTGAAAACTCTAAGTGATATTGATATGGGACTTTTTCTAAAATGATCAGCATGACATGATGTTGGTCCTTGTCAAAAATTGTTTTGATTCGACGTTAAAGGGACACATGGCAATCTTGAGTTTTATTAAAACATTAAAATTTGCTCCTAGATTTACTTATTCTGCATCATTTTACTTTAAAACTGCTTGCATATAATTAAATAAAATATCATTATTTTACCATTTTTAGCTCTACTGGCCGAAGGCCAGCAGAGCTTATGGGATGGCGAGTTGTCCGTCGTCCGTCCGTCGTCCGTCTGTTAACTTTTGCCCTGTGAACACTCTAGTGCCTTCATTATTAAACAAATCTTTACGAAACTTTGCCAGTGTCTTTATATCAATAAAAGCTCGGACAAGTTCGAAAACCAGCTGGATCGGATAAATTTCACCGGAGTTATGGCCCTTGTTTTGCTGAAAAATGCCATATTAAGCCTTGTGAACAGTCTTGCACCTTCATTTATTATTTGATCTTTACCAAACTTGCATAGATTGTTAATATTAATGAAAGCTCGGACAAGTTCGAAAACCAGCCAAATCGGATGAGTAACACCGGAGTTATGGCCCTTGTTTTTTCCGAAAATTGCTATTTTCTGCCTTGTCAATTACATCTTCATTTATTATTTGATCTTTACCAAACTTGCACAGATTGTTAATATCAATGAATGCTCAAACAAGTTCGAAAACCAGCTAAATCGGATCAGTAACACCGGAGTTATGGCCCTTGTTTTTTCTGAAAAATGCTATTTTCTGCCTTGTGAACACTCTAGGGCCTTCAATATTAATTGGACCTTTACTTAACTTTGCCAGTGTCTTTATATCAATGAAAGCTCGGACATGTTTGAAAACCGGCAAGATCGAAATAATTTCACCGGAGTTATGGCCCTTGTTTTGCTGAAAAATGCCATATTAAGCCTTGTGAACACTCTAGCACCTTCCTTTATTATTTGATCTTTACCAAACTTGCACAGATTGTTAATATCAATGAAAGCTTGGACAAGTTCGAAAACCAGCTAGATCGGACCATTAACAGCAGAGTTATTGCCCTTGATTTAGTTAAAAATGCTATATTTTGCCTCATTAAGACGATAGGGTCTTCATCTTTCATCCAATCTTTACCAAACTTTACCAGATTGTTTATATAAATAAAAGCTTGAACAAGTTCGAAAACCAGCTAGATCGGACCATTAACAACGGAGTTAAGGCCCTTGATTTTGTTAAAAATGCTATATTTTGCCTTGTTAATTCGATAGGGCCTTCATCTTTCATCTGATCTTTACAAAACTTTACCTGATTGACAGCTCAGACAATTTTGAAAACCAGCCAGATCGGACCAGTAACAGATAAGTTATGGCCCTTGATTTAGTTAAAAATGCTTTATTTTGCCTCGTTAAGATGATAGGGCCTTCATTTTTCATACAATCTTTATGAAACTTTACTAGATTGTTAATATCAATAAAAGCTCGATCAAGTTCGAAAACCAGCCAGATCGGACTAATAACAGTGGAGTTACGGCCCTTGATTTAATTAAAAATCCTATATTTTGCCTCGTTAAGACGATAGGGCCTTCATCCTTCATCCGATCTTTAAGAAACTTTACCAGATTGTTAATATCAATGAAAGCTTGGACAAAATCGAAAACCATCCAGATTGGTTGATTTACGTCGTAGTCATGGCCCTTGATTTTCTGAAATATGCTACATCTTGGCCTCATTAAGACGAAAGGGCCTTCATTTGGCCGGATTTCATTGAAACTATGCAGGGAAGATCAGTACCAAGCCTAGTTGTACATAGTCACTGTGTTCCAGTTGAATGATTTTGGCGGAGTTATAGCCCTTGAAAGGTTTTAATATTCAAACTTTGTTCTGACTAGTTCTCCTGAACCCCTGGCCGGATTAAACGAAACTTTTTAGGGATGATCGATTCTATATCTAGTTGTGCAAATCATCGCCGTATTCCGGTTGACTGATTTTTGGCTGAATTATGGCCCTTTAAAGGTTTTAATACACAAAGTTTGTTCTGACTAGTTCTCCTGAACCCCTGACCGGATTTAAACTAAGCTTTTTTAGGGATGATCAATTTCATGTCTAGTTGTGCAAATCATTGCCGTATTCCGGTTAAATGATTTTTTTGGCTGAATTATGACCCTTTAAAGAGGCACTACCTATATCTTTCTGTCCACCAATTGATATAAACTTTACTTAATTATAAAGAGGACTATGAAAAAGGTAAATGGCAATAATTTCACCCAATGTAATATGCGTTTTGCTGGGGAAAAACAGGATTGAAAAGATCGGATTTTTGAAATTGTATTCGTAATTGTTTTAGACAAGCCGATTGCGGAGATTTTCCGATCTTATTCGTTTACAATCGGAACTACCTCGTCTGATTAGCGAAGAGTTCCGATCGATTCGTTTACTATCGGAACTGCGCCGAACAGTTTGTAATCGCATTGCGCATGTCCGAGAAAATCGTAAAAACTCGTAGTTCTCCGGCAGGAATAAACAGCTGGGCAGCATTTTATTCAAGATATTGTTTTGATCATAATTAATAATTTACAGAACTGGAATACGAACCATGTTTCTTCTTAGAATACTCATAAAATAGCTTTGTATACATATAAATGCAGTAATATTGAGTCTTTAATATTTTACATTAAAAATCGCGTAGATATAGGTAGTGCCTCTTTAATGGTTTTAATACACAAACTTTGTCTGATCTACTTTTCCTGAACCCCTCGCCTGATTTCAATGAAACTTTGCAGGGATGATCAGCACCAAGCCTAGTTGTGCATATCATCGTCACGTTCCGGTTTACTTATATTTGGCAGAGTTATGGCCCTTTAAAGGATTTTGATACCACAATTTTTTTCCCGGTTAGTTCTCCTAAACCCCTGGCTGGATATAGACGAAACTTGACAAGGATGATCAGTATCAAGCCTAGTTGTGCAGATCATCGCCATATTTCGAATGAATGATTTTTGGCAGAGTTGTGACCCTTTAAATGTTTTAATACACAAGCTTTGTCCAGATTAGTCTCTTCTGAATTCTTTCCCAGATTTCAGCCAATCTTTGCGAGAATGATCAGTACTAAACCTAGTTGCACCTGTCATTGCCATGTTCTGGTTGAATGATTTTTGAAAGACTTATGGCCCCTTACACATAAACTTTATCTTGAGCCAGTAGAGCGTCCACAGGCCCTCTTGGGCCTCTTGTTTTAAACTATATTGTTGGTGCAATATTATAAAAAGTTAGTAATATGTAAAAACAATTTGCTTTGAACTATTCTAACAATTAATATTAATGATTGAACAAATGCAAGTTAAGAGAAAAACTAACAGGACGCCGTGAGTTTTTAAATATTCAAGATTGCCATGTGTCCCATTAAACATGTCTGCCAGCGGCCATCTTTGTTTACATAGAGTTATATAATGAAAACTTGTAGCGACTACTCCTCTGAAACTAATTGACGGATTTTCATGGAACTTCACAGGAATGTTGCTCTTGATGTCTTATTGATCCTAGCAAAATTTCAGGTCGGCCAGAAATTCGAGATGGCCGCCACAGCTAAAAATAGATTTTTAAAAAATAAGTTTGTAGCGACTACTTCTTGAAAACTATAAGTGATATTGATATGGGACTTTTTCTAAAATGATCAGCATGACATGATGTTGATCCTTGATAAAAATTGTTTTGATTCAACGTTAAACATGGCTGCCAGCGGCCATCTTTGTTTACATAGAGTTATATAGTAAAAACTTGTAGCGACTACTCCTCTGAAACTACTTGACGGATGTTCATAAACTTCACAGGAATGTTGCTCTTGATGTCTAGTTGCTCCTAGAAAAATTTCGGGCTGACCGGAAATTCAAAATGGCCGCCACGGCCAAAAATAGATTTAAAATAAATAAATTTGTAGTGACTACTACTTGAAAACTATAAGTGATATTGATATGGGACTTTTTCTAAAATGATCAGTATGACATGATGCTGATCCTTGTCAAAAATATTTGACTTGAAACATGGCCGCCAGCGGCCATCTTTGTTTACAGAGTTATATAATGAAAACTTGTGCCTTGCGACTACTCCTATGAAACAACTTGATGGATTTTCATGAAACTTCACAGGAATGTTGACCTAGCTATCAAAAATCTATCAGTAGAGCTTCAAGGTCATTGACCTCTTGTTTTAGTATGTTTTTTTTTTGATTGATATTTTTTTTATTACATTTTTATTAGAATTGTTTTTATATTATTTATTTGATTTATTGATTGATTTTATTTTTGTTATGTGTGTGTGTGGGTGGTGGTGGGGAGGTTGGGGGAGATTGTGGGGGGTTATTTTTTATTCTTTTATTTGTTTTAATTTTTTTTTTTTTTCATATGTTAATGCATTGTTAGCAGGAAGCATTGTTATGGTTTCTAGTTGTGCCTTTTACATTTTGTCGGGTTCGTTGACTTGATGGATTTACGGCCCCTTGACATTTTTACTTTTAAATTTCTTGTAGGCGCTACTCCTCCTAAACGCCTTATTGGATTTCGAAAAATCTTGGCAGGAAGCATCGGTAAGATGTCTAGTTGTGCATATCGCGCTTTTGTTCCAGTTCGCAGATTTATGACAGAGTTATGGCCCTTTGACATTTTTACTTTAAATTACTTGTCGGCGCTACTCCTCCTAAACGGCTTGTTGGATTTCTACAAAATTTCGCAGGAAGCCTCAGTATGATGTCTAGTTGTGCAAAGCGCGGTATATCAATGAAATCTTGGACAAATTCCAAAAATAGCTAGATTTTGTTAGTAATGACAGAGTTATGGCCCTTGATAACTGGGGCTGGACATGCCCCCGTTATCACGGGGGCTGGACATGCCCTCCCCCACCCCATCCAACACACACACAAATTAAAAATTATCCATGTCATACCAGACTTATTGCTCATGATTACCAGGTGAGCGATCTAAGGCCATCCTATCCCTGTTGTTTTTGCAATGTTTTAGAAGAACTACTGATGGGAATTTTATGTCGACAACCGTTTTAGTCAGTAGAGTGTCCACAGGCCCTTTTTCAAGTATACAGTATTGTATGGGATATTTAAAAAAATATTCTCTTATTAGCTCTACTGATCAGAGATCAGCAGAGCTTATGCCGTGGTGCGGCGTCCGTCTGTCCGTCCGTCTGTCCGTCCGTCCGTTAACTTTTTTTTTGTAGCGACTACTCCTCTGAAACTACTGAATAGATTTTCATGAAACTTTACAGAAATGTTGCCCATGGAGTCTAGTTGATCCTAGCAAAAATTCATGTAGATGTGAAATCCAAGATGGCCGCCAAATCTAAAAATAGGTTTTTAAAAAACAAGTTTGTAGCGACTACTTCTTGAAAACTCTAAGGGATATTGCTATGGGACTTTTTCTAAAATGATCAGCATGACATGATGTTGGTCCTTGTCGAAAATCGTTTTGATTCGACGTTAAACATGGCTGCCAGCGGCCATCTTTGTTTACACAGAGTTATATAATGAAAACTTGTAGCGACTACTCCTCTGAAACTACTTGACGGATTTTCATGAAACTTCACAGGAATGTTGCTCTTGATGTCTAATTGATCCTAGCAAAATTTCTGGTCGGCCGGAAATTCAAGATGGCCACCACGGCTAAAAATAGATTTTTAAAAAACAAGTTTGTAGCGACTACTTCTTGAAAACTATAAGAGATATTGATATGGGACTTTTTCTAAAATGATCAGCATGACATGATGTTGGTCCTTGTCGAAAATCGTTTTGATTCGACGTTAAACATGGCTGCCAGCGGCCATCTTTGTTTACATAGAGTTATATAATGAAAACTTGTAGCGACTACTCCTCTGAAACTACTTGACGGATTTTCATGAAACTTCACAGGAATGTTGCTCTTGATGTCTTATTGATCCTAGCAAAATTTCAGGTCGGCCGGAAATTCAAGATGGCCGCTACGGCTAAAAATAGATTTTTAGCTCTACTGATCAGAGCTTATGCCGTGGTGCGGCGTCTGTCGTCCGTCTGTCCGTAAACTTTTATTTGTAGCGACTTCACAGCTGAAACTACTAGATGGATATTCATGAAACTTTACAGAAATGTTGCCCATAAAGTCTAGTTGATCCTAGCAAAAATTCATGTTGATGTGAAATCCAAGATGGCCGCCAAAGCTAAAAATAGAGTTTTAAAATACAAGTTTGTAGCGACTTCTTCTTGAAAACTATAAGTGATATTGATATGGGACTTTTTCTAAAATGATCAGCATGACATGATGGTGATCCTAGTCAAAAATCGTTTTGATTCAACGTTAAACATGGCTGCCAGCGGCCATCTTTGTTTACATAGAGTTATATAGTAAAAACTTGTAGCGACTACTTCTCTGAAACTACTTGGCGGATTGTCATGAAACTTTACAGGAATGTTGCTCTTGATGTCTAATTGATCCTAGAAAAATTTCAGGCCGGCCGGAAATTCAAGATGGCCGTCACAGCTAAAAATAGATTTTTAAAAAATAAGTTTGTAGCGACTTCTTCTTGAAAACTATAAGTGATATTGATATGGGACTTTTTCTAAAATGATCAGCATTACATGATGTTGATCCTAGTCAAAAATCGTTTTGATTCAAGTTAAACATGGCTGCCAGCGGCCATCTTTGTTTACATAGAGTTATATAGTAAAAACTTGTAGCGACTACTCCTCTGAAACTACTTGGCGGATTGTCATGAAACTTTACAGGAATGTTGCTCTTGATGTCTAATTGATCCTATCAAAATTTCAGGTCGGCCGGAAATTCAAGATGGTTGCCAAACAGCTAAAAACAGATTTTTAAAAAATAAGTTTGTAGCGACTACTTCTTGAAAACTATAAGTGATATTGATATGGGACTTTTTCTAAAATGATCAGCATGACATGATGTAGATCCTTGTGGGAAATTATTTTGATTCGACGTTAAACATGGCTGCCAGTGGCCATCTTTGGTTACATAGAGTTATATAGTAAAAACTTGTAGCGACTACTCCTCTGAAACTACTTGACGGATGTTCATGAAACTTCACAGGAATGTTGCTCTTGATGTCTAGTTGATCCCAGAAAAATTTCAGGTCGGCCGGAAATTCTAGATGGCCGCCACAGCTAAAAATAGATTTAAAATAAATAAGTTTGTAGCGACTACTTCTTCAAAACAATAAGAGATATTGATATGGGACTTTTTCTAAAATGATCAGTATGACATGATGTTGGTCCTTGTCGAAAATCGTTTTGATTTGACCTTAAACATGGCTGCTTTGTTTACATAGAGTTATATGATGAAAACTTGTAGCGACTACTTCTTTGAAACTACCTGACAGATTTTCATGAAACTTCACTGGAATGTTGCTCTTAATGTCTTATTGATCTTAGCAAAATTTCAGGTCGGCCGGAAATTCAAGATGGCCGCCACGGTTAAAAATAGATTTTCAAAAAACAAGTCTGTGGCGACTACTTCCTGAAATCAAAATCAATCAGTAGAGCTTCAAGGTCATTGACCTCTTGTTAAAAAATAAGTTTGTAGCGACTACTTCTTGAAAACTATAAGAGATATTGATATGGGACTTTTTCTAAAATTATCAGCATGACATGATGGTTATCTGAGTCGAACATTATTTTGATTCGACGTTAAACATGGCTGCCAGTGGCCATCTTTGTTTACATAGAGTTATATAATGATAACTTGTAGCGACTACTCCTCTGAAAATACTTGACTGATTTTCATGAAACTTCACACGAATGTTGCTCTTGATGTCTTATTGATCTTAGCAAAATTTCAGGTCGGCCGGAAATTCAAGACGGCCGCCATGGCTAAAAATAGATTTTTAAAAAATAAGTTTGTAGCGACTACTTCTTGAAAACTATAAGAGATATTGATATGGGACTTTTTCTAAAATGATCAGCATGACATGATGGTTATCCGAGTCGAACATTGTTGATCCTAGTCAAAAATCGTTTTGATTCAACGTTAAACATGGCTGTCAGTGGCCATCTTTGTTTACATAGAGTTATATAATGAAAACTTGTAGCGACTACTCCTCTGAAACTACTTGACGGATTTTCATGAAACTTCACAGGAATGTTGCTCTTGATGTCTAATTGATCCTAGCAAAATTTCAGGTCGGCCGGAAATTCAAGATGGCCACCACTGCTAAAAATAGATTTTCAAAAAAACAGTTTGTAGCGACTACTTCCTGAAATCAAAATCAAATAGTAGAGCTTCAAGGTCATTGACCTCTTGTTTTATAAAGGGGCTTAGTACCCAGGCGGAATGAACGGTTTAAAACCATGAACTGCCATGGTAGTTCATGAATTACCATGGTAGTTCAAGGTCAGGAGATCATGGTAGACCATGTTTTGGTAAATGGTACTTGATGGTCCTTGACCCTGGTCTCTTACGATGGTAGTTCATGGTCTCTGACCATGGTGAACCATGGTCTTTGGTAGACCATGGTCAGAGACCATAAACTATCATGGTCAGAGACCATGTTACTACAATGATACCCCATGAAATACCATGGTTAACCATGAACTACCATCGTCTGTTAACCATGAACTACCATGGTAGACGATGGTAGTTCATGGTCTCTGACCATGTTCAACCATGGTCTACCATGGTCTTTGGTAGACCATGGTCAGAGACCATGGACTACCATGGTCAAACACCATGACATATCGAAGACATCCACTTGACATAATCATAGATTTTTTCATTTATCCATTTACTACTCATTGTACTATACATTTTGGGTATAGACATTTTCATTTTATTTCAACAGTAATATCAGTAAAATAAGTGTGCACAATTTCAGTAAGATAATTTCTAAATGCATCATTTAAACATCATGGACTTCATTAATAAATATTAAATGAGATTAAGCAAAATCCATTATTTAACTAACTCAAATAAAAAAGCTCACATATTAAATACACTGTTGGCATTTTATGTTATGCAGTTAGAATATGAGCTTACAGTGTCAAATTGACCAATTGAATCTATTCACATTTGTGAAAAATGCTGTTTGTAACAGACATATGAGGCTGAGCATAGCTATCTTTATGATACTAATACATTGAACGGTTCACTTATCAGAGAAAATGAAGATTATCAGTATAAAATATAATTAATTATCTGAAAAATTTAAAAGAATGTTTTGCATATTAAATTTTTATTTTGCACCAATTATATATTAAAACCTATGGTGAAATTTCAAAGAAACTTGAAGGTTTCGACTATCTTTTATATTGCTGTTCCAAGATTACCGTTTATTTCTTTATATGCCAGCAGGTGTAAAGTCAAAATGTTAAACTAGATAATTGAAATGATGACTACTTTAACTTCAAGATTCCGTGCCCGAGTGGTTAGAGTCTCTGACTTGAAATCACTTGCCACTCCCCGCTGTGGGTTTGAACCGTCATGGGACCGGGCATCTTTATGTGAGGAATCTATCGAGATAGCTTGCGGAACGTCGGTGCATCTACCCACCCTGCGCGGAGGTGCACCTGGGTCTTCCTCCACCAATGGAAGCTGGAAAGTCTCCATATGACCATAGCTTCCTCTGCTGTCCCCATACCTACTCCTACACCCCGTATACAGATACAGCGCAGTACCATGTAATTCAGTCGTATCTAAAACAACGTCTAAAACTGATATTTTAAAGTGCATGATATTATCTTTCAGTACCAACGCCAATACCAAAAATTACAGTGGCCCCGTGTGTAGACCTACAAAACAACTGTTGGGCATATGGCTTCAACTACATATGTCGACAAGGCGAAAAAAATACCTGGGCTCACGTTAACTGTGCTACATACTGCGGCTACTGTCAAGGTACATATTGTTTCAATTTAAATTAAAATTGTTAATATGTTGTTGTTTTTTTACATTTTTAGCTCTTCGGCCAGTAGAGCTTATGGGATGCCAAGTTGTCCGTCGTCCGTTTTCCGTCGTCGGCGTTAACATTTGGCTCGTTAAGACGATAGGGCCTTCATTTTTAATCCGATCTTTACCAAACATTAACAGGTTGTTAATATTAATGAAAGCTCAGATGAGTTTGAAAACCAGCCAGATCGTACAAGTAACAGCGGAGTTATGGCCCTTGATTTAAAAATGATATATTGCTATATTTTGCATCGTTAAGACAATAGGGCCTTCATTTTTCATCCTATCTTTACCAAACTTTACCACATTGTTTATATCAATGAAACCTCGGACAAATTTGAAAACCAGCCGTATCAGAGCAGTAACAGCAGAGTTATGGTCCTTGATTTAGTTAAAAATGCTATATTGTTATATTTTGCCTCGTTAAGACGATAGGGCCTTCGTTTTTCATCCTATCTTTACCAAACTTTACCACAATGTTAATATCAATAAAAGCTCGGAAAAGTTTGAAAACCAGACATATCATACTCGTAACAGCGGAGTTATGGCCCTTGATTTAGTTAAAAATGCTATATTTTGCATCGTTAAGACGATAGAGGCTTCATTGTTCATCCGATCTTTACCAATCTTAATCAGATTGTTAATGTTGTTGAAAGATCGAATAGTTTTGAAAACTAGCCATATTGGACCAGTAACAGCGGAGTTATGGCCCTTGATTTTGTTAAAAATGCTATATTTTGCCTCGTTAAGACGATAGGGGCTTCATTTTTCATCCGATCTTTAGCAAACTTTACCAGATTGTTAGTATTAATGAAAGCTCGGACAAGTTTGAAAACCAGCCAGAACGAACTAGTAACATCGGAGTTGTGGCCCTTGACTTAGTTAAAAACGCTATATGTTGCCTCGTTAAGACGATAGGGCCTTCATTTTTCATCCGATCTTTACCAAACTATACCAGATTGTTAATATCAATAAAAGCTCGGACAAGTTCGAAAACCAGCCAGATCGAACCAGTAACAGCGGAGTAAAGGCCCTTGACTTAGTTAAAAATGCTATATATTGCCTCGTTAAGACGATAGGGCCTTCATTTTTCATACGATCATTACCAAACTTTACCAGATGGTTAATATCAATAAAAGCTCGGACAAGTTTAAAAACCAGCCAGGTCGGACCAATAACAGCGGAGTTATGGCCGTTGGTTTAGTTTAAAATGCAATATTTTGCCTTTTTAAGACGATAGGGCCTTCAATTTTCATCCGATCTTTACCAAACTGTACCAGTTTGTTTCTATCAATGAAAGCATGGACAAGTTCGAAAACCAGCCAGTTCGGACCAGCAACAGCAGAGTTAAAGCCCTTAATTTAGTTAATAATTCTATATTTTGCCTCGTTGAGACGATAGGGCCTTTTTTTTTCATCCGATCTTTACCAAACTTTAACGCCTTGTTAATATCAATGAAAGCTCGGATAAGTTTAAAAACCAGCCAGATCAGACTAGTAAAAGCAGAGTTATGGCCCTTGATTTAGTTAAAAAGGCTATATTTTGCCTCGTTAAGACGATAGGGTCTTCATTTTTCATCCGATCTTTACCAAACATTACCAGATTGTTAATATCAATGAAAGCTTGGACAAGTTCGAAAACCAGCCAGATCGGACAAGCAACAGTGGAGTTATGGCCCTTGATTTAGTTGAAAAAGGGTATATTACGATAGGATCTTGATTTTTTGTCCGATCTTTACCAAACTTTACCAGATTGTTAATATAAATGAAAGCTCGGACAAGTTTGAAAACCAACCAGATTGGACCAGTAACAGCGGAGTTATGGCCCTTGATTTAGTTAAATATGCTATATTTTTCCTCGTTAATACTATGATAGGGCCTTCATTTTTCATCCGATCTTTACCAAACTTTACCAGATTGTTACTTTCAATGAAAGCTCCAACAAGTTTCAAAACAGCCAGATTGGACCATTTACACCGGAGTTATGGTCCTTGATTTTCTGAAATATGCTATGTTTTGGCCTCATTAAGAAGAAAGGGCCTTCATTTGGCCAGATTTCAGTGAAACTTTTCAATGATGATCAGTACCAAGCCTAGTTGTACATATCTTCACCGTGTTCCAGTTTAATTATTTTGGTGGAGTCCCTTTAAAGGTTTTGATACACAAACTTTGTCTGGACTAGTTCTCCTGAACGCCTCCCCACATTTCAACGAAACTTTACAGAGATGATCAGCAGTAAGCATAGTTGTGCATATCATCGTGGCATTCTGGTTAACAGATTTTTGGTGGAGTTATGGCCCTTTAAAAACTTTTGATACACAAACATTTTCGGGGCTAGTTCTCCTGAACCCCTGACTGGATTTTAACAAAACTTGACAAGGATGATCAGTATCAAGCCTAGTTGTGCATATCGTCGCCATATTCGTGTTGAATTATTTTTGGCAGAGTTATGGCCTTTTAAAGGTTTTAATAGCCGAACGTTGTCCAGATTAGTCTCTTCTGAATTCCTTTCTGGATTTCAAAGAATCTTGATGGGGATGATCAGTACCAAGCCTAGTTGCGTATATCATCACCATGTTCTGGTTGAACGATATTTCAAAGAGTTATGGCCCCTTATACATAAACTTTATCTAGAGCCAGTAGAGCATCCACAGGCCCTCTTGGGCCTCTTGTTATTAGATTTTTTTTTAGATTTTTTATTTAATTTATTGATTGAATTTTTTTTTCTGTTATGTTATGTGTGTGTGGTGTGTGGTGTGTGAGGGCGTGGTGTGTGTGTGGGGGGTGGGGGGGGGGGGGGAGAGATTGTTGGGGTTATTTATTTATTTAAAAAAAAAAAAAGTTTTTTCATATGTTAAAAGCATTTATGATTTCTAGCTGTGCCTATTGCATTTTTTCCGGTTCATTGACTGTGGATGAAAAACTTACAGACACCTTACCCACTCGACCTTAATGACAATATTTATCAAGAAGGAAATATTTCTAAAGATCTTAATATTGACATTTTTGCTATATTTTCTATTCGAAAGCGTAAATCTAGGTCTCATGGTCTTAGGCATAATGGTAACATCAAACGTAAATCGCGTGTAATTATTTCTGTTGCTGATTTACATACTATTTTTAAACAGTCTGGAAAGCACTCTATGCTTTCACGGCTTACATGTTTGTCCATTTCTTCACTAAAGTTGATTGACGAGGAAGCCGACAAAATTTTCATTTGTACAGATCCCTTGTATAAGACTGCTTCCATAGTTCAAAGCTACACACAACATGTTCTCCGACCCCATATTGACCAGGAGTCTGATCACATCAGCCATTTTCTAAAACTACTATATATTAATAAAGGTATTGATTTCATTGACATGCTTAGTATTTTTCGGGATACTCATGTAGTTGATTCTATCCCAAAATATTTCAAAAATTCTGAAAGTCCTGTAATTTGTTATTATAAGTATAAAAAGCCTATTAGAAATATTATTTTCAACTACAACTAAATATTTTCTGACCTTGATATAGTACATAATACTCCTAAGGAATGTGAATGCAACACATCAAAATTTTGCTATGCTCCAGCAGTCATGTCATCACTGGTAATTTTGATATTGTTGATAAACGTATTCGGCATTTGTTTTTGAAAGGTCCTAAATATAGATTACCTTCAACTATTGATTTTAATGCCTGTCGTGCCCAGATCGCCCACTCCATTGAAGATTTTAGTATAAAATGGTGTCGTAGAGAACATGTGGACCCAAACTCGCTTTCTACTTGGAAAAAGTCAATTCTTAAAATTATAGATACACGTATTAACTTTTATAATGCTAACCCCTCTTTACTACCTCCGAGACCTAGGTTTTCCTTTCGTAATTTAAAATCGGGAATTCAGGAATTTCATAATAAATTTGTTTTAGTTCCTGCAGATAAAGCAGCTAATAAATAAATGTAATTATTGTTTGACGCCTACATTACGTCAATGTTTTATCTCTGGAACTCGGCCATTCGTATATTCCAGTTAATTCTACTGAGGATGATGTTGTTTCTGCATATATCACTCGGTGCACTACTTTCAAGGCTGGTGTAAACGATAAGCAAAATAAACTGCCTACCATGTACTGGATTCCTAAATTACATAAAAATCCGTAGAAGGCTCGCTTTATTTCTAATTCTAGTGCCTGCACCACAACAAACATCTCCAAACTTTTAACTCCTTGTCTTACTGCCGTTAAAGATCACGTTAAACTATATTGTGATAAAACTTAAGAAATCTCTGGATTAATTTATTTTGGTCTATAAAAAATTCAGGAGACATTCTTGATAAAATTTTCAATAAGGGTCAAGTTTCATCAATAAGTACTTATGACTTCTCTACGCTATATACAACCTTACCACATCACCTTATTAAAGACAGTCTAATTTTTCTTATTCAAAAAACATTCGCTAGAGAAAATACTACATTCTTGGCATGTAATAATATTAAAGCGTTCATACTAACGGCAGTTTAGACAATTATACTATGTGGACTTGTTATGAAGTTTGTGAAGCACTCATCTTCCTATTAGATAATATTTTCATCAGGTATGGTACCACCGTTTATAGACAAATTGTTGGTATCCCTATGGGTACGAACTATGCACCATATGTCGCAGATTTGTTTTTATTTTGCTATGAAAGAGATTTCATGATGAGTCTTTCACCAGATACCTAGGCAGAGGTTATTGAAGGTTTTAATGACACCTCTCGGTATCTGGATGACATACTGGACATTGACAACCCTTTCTTTCCAACTATGGTTGATAATATTTATCCTAAAGAACTTCAGCTTAATAAAGCTAATATATCTGATAATAACGCTTCTTTTCTTGATTTAGATCTCTCGATTGAAAATAGTGAAATAATTAGCAAAATCTATGACAAGAGAGATGATTTTAAATTTGACGTTAATTACCCCCACTTGGATGGGGATGTTCCCCGAGTAACTTCTTACGGGGTGTATTTGTCTCAGCTTATTCGTTTTTCAAGAGCCTATACTCGAGTTGAGGACTTTAATATTCGTAACTTTGTATAACTAAAAAGCTACTCAATCACGGTTACCGTTACCATAAACTTCGTAAAACCTTTGCAAAATTGTACTATCGTAACCCTGATCTTCTTTCCAAATATAAGCCCCGTGTGGTTCCCGGGGGCCCCCGTTCGGTCACGGGGCAAAGAATAGGGGCACTGCAGATCCCTTTGGAGGGGTAGGCAGAGGGGTAGAATCCCACCAAAGGCATGTTCATTTATCATTTTTTGTTCATGTTCATTTAAGGTCTTCATCATGATCCCTGCATTGTTTCAGGTGCCATCTCGCTCGCATCAAAAGAGCAGTGGCAGAAAAACAATAAACTGGGCTCCAGCATAAATGGAGTTTCTATGATAGAAATTGCAGCAACTCAGCAGTTCAGGGTGAGAAGGTTCTAGGCCCATTTTCCATATTTTATCTCGATGTACATGGAAGATGAGCATGCCTGTTAGGCGCCATATAACCTTTTCATGTGTTGGTGCACCTTAAAACCCAATTCAATTCAATTCAATTCCAAATATAAAAGTAATTTAAGGACTCTTCTGCAACAAGGACTATCACAACCTGACTTCTGTGGTGTTGTGATTTATAAACTTCGTAAGATTCTTTTTCATGATCACTTTCATACTATCTTTGTTAAACTTGTTAAAAAATTTATCAAAAAAGGTTATGACCCTATCATTTTGCAACGTACTGCATGCTTGGTGGTGGACCCTTTTACAATTCGCCACTATGCTTTCCTCTTTAATTGTACGATGATCGGACAGGCTGTGGACCCTATGCTGACGCCTACCTAAAGCCAATTGGGACGGTGGCGTTTGATGTTTGTCATGCCCTTAATGATTTATTCTCTTGTTGCTCTGGCTTCTGCCAAGTCATTGAGTACCTTCATTGTGGCTTTCTAGGCTATTGTTTTTTTTTGTATTATATTTACACGAGCATATTAGTGTTTTACTTATATTGCCTATTGATGCTGCCTTGTTGGTTAGAGATAAGATCATGGCGGGGATTTCTTTATTTACACCGTCCTGTTTTAATGGGATGACAGTAGGGTAAGTGTGAGGTTTGGTGCACCCTAGAACTGGTTTAAACCCCCAGTGGCCTTTGTTGCCACTGACCGTTCCAAGGCGGTAGCCCTATTGTCAACCCTTTTGTGTTTGTGATGTCGTTTGCATTTTTCATTACTTTTGCCTTCCTTCGTCTGTTTGCGTGTTTGTTTTTGTGGTGTTTTGTGGTTGACTGTTGTCCTTGAATGCTGCTTTGCCTGTCCGATATTTTTATCTTTCTTGATGGATTTACCGCCCCTTGACATTTTTACTTTTAAATTTCATGTCGGCGCTACTGCTCCTAAACTCCTTATTGGATTTCGAAGAAATCTTGTCGGGAAGCATCGGTAAGATGTCTAGTTGTGCATGTAGCGCTTTTGTTCCAGTTCGCTGATTTATGACAGAGTTATCGCCCTTTGACATTTTTCCTTTAAATTTCTTTTCGGCGCTACTCCTCCTAAACGGCTTGTTGGATTTCTACAAAATGTCTTAGGAAGCCTCAGTATTATGTGTAGTTGTGCAAAGGGCGGTATATCAATGAAATCTTGGACAAGTTCCAAAGACAGCCCTTGATTTGTTGAAAAAATGGGATTATTGTATTTCCTTTGTTAAATCTGTAGTTACTTCATTAACCCCCCCCCCCCCCCCCCCCACACACACACACACACACACAAATTAAAATTAAAAACTATCCCTGTTGTTTTTGCAATGTTTTAGAAGAAGTAATGATGGGAATTTTATGTCGACAACCCTTGATATAAGAGCCGTTTAGTCAGTAAAGTGTCCACAGGCCCTATAGGGCCTCTTGTTTTTAATAGAATGCACTTAAATGTTTTTAGTTACTAAAATGTTTGCAAACTTTCATTTAAGCATCATTGACCTTTTTATTTTTTAGTCCAGCCCCCGTTAGGCGAGACATGTGAATCCGAGGATTTCTTGTTGACAATAATGTTTTGTTTTCATGCCTAACACTGGTAAGAATTAGCTATGGAAACAGTTAACTTTTGGCAATACATATGGTTATAAATGTGTTGCATGTATGTTATATAAAATGTATTTTCAAGTATACAGTATTGTATGGCATTTTTTAGCTCGACTATTCGAAGAATAAGAGAGCTTATGTAATCACCCCGGGGTCGGCGTCGGCGTTGGCGTCGGCGTCGGCGTCCCACATCAAGGTTTGCGTGTAAGCTGTGTTTACAAGTCTATATCTTTTACATTTCTTATCCTACCACAACCAAATTTGTTCATGGGCTTCCTTGTAGCATTATCTTAAGGGCTGCATAAGCAATTTTGGTTCCTGTAACCCATGGACTCCCATGGAACGCAAATTATGATAGCCCATAAAATGTGCCCCATTTCACATCAAATTTTACGTGTAAGCTGTGTTTACAAGTCTATATCTCTTACAATTCTTACCCTAGCACAACCAAATTTGACCATTAGCTTCCTTATAGCATTATCGTAAGGGCTGCTTAAGTAATTTTGGTTCCTGTAACCCCTGGGCTCCCATGGAACCCAAATTCTGATAGCCCTTAAAATATGTCTGTTTCACATCAAATTTTGCGTGTAAGCTGTGTTTAAAGGTCTATATCTCTTACATTTTTTGTTCTAACTGAACTAAATTTTGGAATTGGTTTCCTTATAGTATGTTGTAAAGGGTTGGATAAGTAATTTTGTCCTGCAAATTCTGGGCTCCCATGGAACCCAAATTGTGATGGCCCATAAAATGTGCAATAAATGCAGATCTAGGTTTGCATGTAAGCATGTATATATCTATAATTTTGGTTTGGGATTTGTTATAGCATTACGCATCTTATTACTTCACCCATATTGGGTCATTGGCTCCCTCCTCCCCCTCCCCCCCTCTACCCCCGCCCCCACTCTCCTCCACACCTTTTATTTAATTTTTTTAAATATTTTTTTTACATATTTCTGTGTTGTATATGTTGCAACCCCCCCCCCCCACCCCACCCCCGCCTCTCACCCCATCACCCCCCCCCCCCCCCCCACCCCCGCCCCAGACTTTTTTTTTACATATTCCTTTGTTGTTTTAGTCAGTTCTTACACACATATGTTGACCCCACCCCACACACACACACACAAACCCCCAACGCACTATCACCCCGACCCCGCCCCAGACTTGATTTTTTTTTTTACATATTTCTTTGTTGTTTTAGTCAATTTTTACACATATATGTTGCCCCATCCACCCCTTCCCCCACCAACCCACTCCTGCCTCTCACCCTCACCCCCGCTCCACACCAACCCCCCCACCCCACCCCATCCCACCCCCACTTGAAACTATTTTATATTTTTTTTACATATTTCTGTTTTGCTTTTGTCAATTCTTACACATATATGTTGCAACCTCCCTCCCCCCACCCCTCTCACCCCATCCCCGCCCCCCCGCCCCCCAACCCCCCACCCCGCCCCACACTTGGAACTTTCTTTTTTTTTTACATATTTCTTTATTGTTTTAGTCAATTCTTACACACATATGTTGCCCGCTCCCCCCACCCCCAACCCACTCCCGCCTCTCACCCCCGCTCCCCCCACCCAACCCCCACTTGAAAATCTATTTTTTTTTTTACATATTTGTTTGTTGTTTTAGTCAATTCTTACACATATATGTTGCCCCCTCCCCCCCACCCCCAACCCACTCCTTGCCTCTCCCCCTGCTCTCCCCCCACTCTCCCCCACCCCCACTTGAAACTTTTTTTTTTACATATTTCTGTGTTGCTTTTGTCAATTATTACACATATAGTTGCCCCCCCCCCCCCCCCCCCCCCCCCCCCCCATCCACCCCTTCCCCCACCAACCCACTCCTGCCTCTCACCCTCACCCCCGCTCCACACCAACCCCCCCACCCCACCCCATCCCACCCCCACTTGAAAACTATTATATATTTTTTTTTACATATTTCTGTTTTGCTTTTGTCAATTCTTACACATATATGTTGCAACCTCCCTCCCCCCACCCCTCTCACCCCCATCCCCGCCCCCCCGCCCCCCAACCCCCCACCCCGCCCCACACTTGGAACTTTCTTTTTTTTTTACATATTTCTTTATTGTTTTAGTCAATTCTTACACACATATGTTGTCCCCTCCCCCCACCCCAACCCACTCCCGCCTCTCACCCCCGCTCCCCCCACCCAACCCCCACTTGAAAATCTATTTTTTTTTTTACATATTTGTTTGTTGTTTTAGTCAATTCTTACACATATATGTTGCCCCCTCCCCCCACCCCCAACCCACTCCTGCCTCTCCCCCTGCTCTCCCCCCACTCTCCCCACCCCCCTCTTGAAACATTTTTTTTTACATATTTCTGTGTTGCTTTTGTCAATTATTACACATATAGTTGCCCCCTCACCGCCCCCCCCCCCCCCCCCCCCCCCCCTACACCCGCCTATTTCTTTCTTGTTTTAGTCAATTCTTACCCATGTTGCCCTCCCCACCCCACGCCTCTACCCAATCCCCACTCAAACTCGATTTTTTTATTTATTTATTTTCTTCATATTTTTGTGTTGTTTTGGTGAATTATTACATAGCTTCTTACACATATATGTTGCCCCCCCCCCCCCAGTTTTGAATATGCAAAAACTGTTTTATTGCCAACAACACCCGACGTCGACAATCAATTATTGTTTAATCCATAGCTCGCGTAGTGTGTACAAGTGCACTGCGATTGAATTAGAGACATCAGTAATTAGATATGTTCACATTATACATACTAGAAATATGAAAAATAAATATTTCCAAATTAATTAGTGCTGTATAATTTAGTTTGTAAATAAATAGAATATACTCAGTTTACCTAATAAATGAGAGAGAGACATAATGGAAATAAGGGCAAAACCCGAAAAATGGACAACAGAATGAATGAATGAATGTTGTTTTACGGCACGTTGGCACATAAATAGTTAATATTTTTTTCAAAAACTGATGAAAGATGAAGGAATGAAACAGTTATCAAAAATAATGTAAATGTATAAAGACCATTTACAAGCAAGGGATGACACGGTAAAAGTAGTAACTATCCATATACAGGGCAACAAATGCCCACTTGAGATATGAGATTTTAATAGACAAACTGTTAAAAGAGTGGATTATACGAATACAATTTAATTAATATTGATATTTAAATTTATATTAATTACAACCAATAGTTGAGGCATTAACTAAATTCGTCGTTTAATTAGCCGGGATTTTCGATATGCAGTAACTGTTTTACTGCCATAAGCACCTGACATCGACAACCAATAATAGTTTAATCCATAGCTCTCGTAGTGTATACAAGCGCACTGCGATTTAATTAGAGACATCAGTAATTAGATATTTTCACAATATACATACTGGAAAATTGAAACATAAATATGTCATATTAGTTAGTGTTGTAAAAACATATTTTACATTTTCATCCTCATGTAATAGTTATTTGCTGTAACTGTTGATATATAATGATCGATTTGCAGAATCACGTGACTTAGACTTATGTATGAACAATTGTAATAATGTATGCATAAATGACGATGTACGTATGTACAAGTTAAATAAAATATATGTTCTGTTCTGTAAATTCAGGGAATATACTCAGTTTACATAATAAATGAAAACAGCATTAGCCATAATGAAAATAAAGGAAAACCCGGAAAAGGAAAAACAGAACCTACGAAAAAAAACGATATTTAAATAGACAAAATATTAAAAGATTGTATTATACGAATACAATTTAATTAATATTAATGTTTAAATTGGTAAACATGGTAAATTTCTATTGTTAATAATTAAAAAATAGGAGTCAAGTGTGACACAGAGGAAGATGGGAATAGCTGATCTGAAAAGCGATGCAAACTGTACAGATTTCTATATAATTTGAGAGAGATTGTACTGAATATGTTCATTTACAACGTGGCCTCGGTAACTCACTTTACTCAGTGGATAATGCATTGTGGTTTGGAACTAACACCTCTGCCCCGCGTTTGTCCAATACATACCATATTCATGTCTTCCTTCTTCATATTAGCTCCCTCTGTCACTGTCCTGATTAAAGATTATATCATCTCAGAGATTTTCAATATATTTTCGTTAAACTACCACGCGATAAATACAATATTGGTGCAATAATGTCAAATGTAGTAATATACAAAAACAAAATATGCAGTTAACGAAGAAACACTAATGGGATGCCGCGAGTTTTAAAGAAATTCAGGTTGTCTTTTTCCCTTTAATATGAATTAAACTGATTCAAATATTCATTAAATTAAATTGCGCGTATGAAACATTTTGTATAACAACGGTGTATTATGTCATATATTGTGAAACATATGTTCTTGGGTGACATTTTTTTTTTCCTTGGTTTACGGATCCGCCGACCCAATTTTGCGAGAGATTGGAAAAAAATAAAAATTTGAACATCTGAGTTTTTTTTCACCGCCGGCCGCATTTCAACGCCGGCCGCATTTCAACGCCAGATGAAGAAGAAAAAAAAATTTGAATTGGTGAAACAATTTTCTAGTATACAATAATACCACGTCAAACAACAGCATATATCTCAGTGATTTTTTTACCTCTGCGTCCAGGACGCACAAATATTTCCGTGGACGCAAATTGTCAGAACGTGCGTTCTCGGGAAGCACATAAATTGCAAGTAAAGAGTTCCGTAATTCATATTTCCCCTGTAAGAATTCAATCCGTCGCTTTTTTCTCCGCGTCTACCGCCATATTTCCCCTGTAAGAATTCAATCCGTCGCTTTTTTCTTCGTGGCTACCGCCATATTTGACTTTTCAATGAGGGTTAAGTTTACCCTCGCACCGTTCCGCGTAATTTTGTTACGTCGATTATTATTGGATAATGGTCATACGATTAGCCAATGGAATCGGCCGTGAGGTAAAACACGAAACGGTGCGGAAGTAAACATTCCACGAGTTGGCGATGCATCGACTGCAAAATGGGGCCAAAGAAAAAACTAAACAATGACTCAAAGCAACAAACACTCTCGAGTTTCATTCAAAAGGCCAGTACATCCTCCAATAATGACGCAGATAGTAATGTTTTCAGATGGTAGTTAATCACATGTTTGTTCAGATCAGTATTTGGTATGTTCTAGTCATTCAGATTGCAATAAATTACCTTTCTTTTCATAGTAATATTTTGCAAATTCTAGTCATTGATGTTAACAGTTTAGTTAGTTCTAATTAAGGATTATTACTACTTCTCTTAAAGAAAGGGGGATGTTGATAGAATGATGCAGTGTTCTCATGACTGCGATTGTTATGCTCTCACCGTATGTATGCCTGATTAAAGTTATCAACACCATGTTATAAAATAGTGCCTGAATTTGAAAAAAATTACTACTAAAACCTGGGACTCACTCCTTTAGTTTTGGGACTCATAGATTTTTGGCCCAGCGAGTCCTAGGACTCGTACAAGTGAAATTCTAAAAAAATCACTGAAAGTATCAGTAAAATTCACCTTTATATATTGGGTATGCTCATACCTAGTGAAAATGTGACCAAAATTTCAGTGAAATCTCAGTGATATTTCTGTGAAATCTCATTGATATTTCACTGAATTTTTTGGTAGAGATTTCATGAAATTTCATTGAGATTTCAGTGAAATATCACTGATATCTCAATGAAATTTCATGAAATCTCGACCAAAAGATTCAGTGAAATATCACTGAGATCTCACTGAAATATCACTGAGATCTCACTGAAATTTCATGAAATCTCGCCCAAAAAATTCAGTGAAATATCACTGAGATTTCATTGAAATCTCACTGATATTTTGCCAAGATTTCAGTGAGATTTCACTGAAATCTCAGTGAAATTTCATGAAATATTGACCAAAAAATTCTTGACAAGATTTCGTGAATTCCCCTTATTAAAAACGAAGCCATTGAAATTCCATTAATTTTCCATTTATTTTCTAGCCATTGATTTTGCATTGAAATACAATTGATTTGTTATAAATATGAATATTAATGAGAAGACGACGAAAATCCATTGAAATACCATTGACTTGAGGCGAAAAATGTAAATGAGGTACCATTTCTATGACGTCACAGAAAAATGGTAAAACAATGGTCTAAATATGCAAATGAGCTTTAATATAAATGGAATAACAATGGCAATACAATGGGTGTTAATACTCCATTGAAAAACCATTGAAATAACAATGGTTTTTAATACTTCATATAGGAACACCACCGAAATACCATTTTAATGGGAATACCGATTTCGGACATTTAAGCGTGATGTTAGCAGTAGTTTCACCAATTTTGTTTTACTCCAACCTTATTGGACATGAAATCAAGACACAATTTAGATTAAGCAGAAAGTCCAAAAATGTGACACATCACAACATGTTTTTTCTGGTTTTTAACAATCAGATCTTGAAGAGCTTAACACTATTAAAATGGCATGATTATTGCAAACGTTTTTTGTTTTTATTAAACAGGTATACCGGTCTCTAGAAATGCCACGGAATATTGTAAAATTCCGCGGAATTCCACTCGGAATTATTTTCCGTCCTCCCAATCACTAGGAAATAGTACCAAAAAAAAAAGTAGAAGGAAAGATTACAGCAATAAAAACAAAGATTCAGCGGAAATCCATGGAAACTTTGAAGATTCAGCAGAAATCCATGGAAACTTTGAAGAATCGGCGTGGGTTTTAATGCGCACCAACAGATGAAAGGTTATATGGCGCCTAACAGGCATGAACATGCCAGGCTCATTCCCAAATATTTACCACGAAAACCATGGAAACCCCAGAAAGTGTTCCCTAGGAAAAACCAGTAAACCCCGGAATAGATCAAAAGCGAAGAAAAAAAGGAAAATTATAGGAGACTCCCATACCAAAACTTGCCAACATGGTGCACATGAGCTACTCACACAAGATCTAACCTAGTCCTAAATGCTCACGTCCATTTTAACATGCAAATTAGGTAGAGCTCACGTGAGCTATATGAGCAATGTTAGCGGTGTGAGAACTACCTACTTTGCATGTTAAAATGCAAGTAAGCGACATTAGCGATGTGAGCACTCTGGTGTATTTTTACTCTCTGAAAACATACAAAATGGCTGGCGAGTTTGACGTTAATGGCTGGCGAGGCTGGCGAGTTTGACGTTAAAACACAAACGCCCCTTTTATACACGAATATGGCCTGCATATACAGTAATAACAAGAGGTCAATGACCTTGAAGCTCAACTGATTGATTTTGATTTCAGCAAGTAGTCGCTACAGACTTTTTTTTTGAAAATTTTGAGCCGTGGCGGCCATCTTGAATTTCCGGCCGACCTGAAATTTTGCTAGGATCAATTAGACATCAAAAGCAACATTCCTGTGAAGTTTCATGAAAATCCGTCAAGAAGTTTCAGAGGAGTAGTCGCTACAAGTTTTCATTATATAACTCTATGTAAACAAAGATGGCCGCTGGCAGCCATGTTTAACGTCGACTCAAAACGATTTTCGACAAGGACCTACGTCATGCTGATCATTTTAGAAAAAGTCCCATATCAATATCACTTATAGTTTTCAAGAAGTAGTTGCTACAAACTTGTTTTTTAAAAACCTATTTTTAGATTTGGCGGCCGTCTTGGATTTCACATCAACATGAATTTTTGCTAGGATCAACTAGACTTCATGGGCAACATTTCTGTAAAGTTCCATGAAAATCCATTCAGTAGTTTCAGAGGAGTAGTCGCTACAAAAAAAAGTTTACGGACAGACAGACGGACGCCGCACCACGGCATAAGCTCTGCTGATCTCTAATCAGTAGAGCTAAAAAGAAGATCGCAAACGATATGATCCATTTACCAGTCCAGACTGCTTTTTTGATTATCAGTTCACCCAAGACCATTCATTGCGATTCTTCATTGTTCATGTTGTCTGTCAAGTCACTTCTTTTTTTTTATAAAGGTGCTTCTACAATCTTAACATATTTTGACACAATGGAAAAACAGCAGTCCCATGGCTGTACAGCGGCATCTCCAAACAATCTTCCTTGGTGACCAGTTTGGTAGGGACGTTGTTTTTTCCACCCGAGGTACTTTGACCTTTGCACCTCAAAAGCTCATCCCTCATCTGCGCCTACATCATTTTTGACCCCCGTGCGGTTCTGGGGCAAAGAATAGCACCACTGCAGATCCTGTTGGATGGGTAGGCAGAGTGGTAGAACTCCCCAAATTCATGTTATGTTCATGCTCATGAAAGGTCTTCATCATGACCCCTGCATTGTTTCAGGTGCCATCTTGCTCAAATCACTAGAGCAGTGGCAGAAAAACAATAAAAGTTGCTCCAGCGTAAATAGATGTCTACAATAGAATTTGCAGCAACCTTGCAGTTGAGAAGGTTCTAGGCGCATTCTCCTTATTTTATCTTGATGTACATGGAGGATAAGCTTGGCTGTTCATTCCTGTTAGGCGCCATATAGCCTTTCATGTGTTGGTGCACTTAAAACCCCAATTCTATTCATTTTTGGCCTCTACAAGAAACAGAAATCTGAAAATAGATTATCATAAAACATTAAAACACATGTGTTTTTTTTCAAGTACGATCTGCTGTCTTAAATAGTTTTTTTTTTTTAATTAAACATTTAATAAAAAGTTTTTTCTGAGATTACCAGCTAGAGAGCGCTTTTATCAAAATGTGTGTGACTGCTGCAAGAGTCTACAATAATACGATACCATGTTCAGGGCCATTTAGCCATCATGTTTTATGTGCTTTCCCCCTTTCAACGAATACAGTTTTTGAAGCTGCAGTGTTTTTGTTTGAACTATATATAAATAATCTTGGGTTAATTAGTACAACCAATATCAATTTTTTTACAAAACAGTTATATTATACCTCCATATTTTTATCAGGTAGAACGTACAAAGACCCGTGTAGTATTCTCGTCCATGGCTTTATCTTTCTGCCTCTTCATTCTTGTTCAGCTTTTCCAGCCTATAGAAATATAAATGCAACCAAAATAAGAAATGTTGACATTAACTTTTAAAAAGACTGGCCGGGTTGTATGTCACCTGCAAAAAGGCATATACATACTTTACTGTAGGGGTGGGGGGATGGGGTGTGTGTGTTTGTGGGGGGAAGGAAAGGAATCATCAGCAAAATGGCATATATACATACTTTACTTTTAGGGGGTGTAGAATTGATAAACCTAGTGTACAAATCATTTTATTGAAAATCCTGATTAAAACATGACTATATACGGATACATGAAATCCTGATTAAAACATGGATACATTTCTCTGTTTCAGAAACTAGTATCTCTTTCAGAATAGTCAATACTTCTTTGTTTTACAAAATATGTCGTTCAGAATCTTGTTTTGACCGGAAATAGGCGGCCGGTAACCGCTGTCTGCTTTTCAAAGCAACTAAAGTCGCCGTTCTAAAACCTCTAGATGTTATGTTTAGAAACCAAAATTGTTTAAATCATAACAGTATGCATGTAATTAATTGTAATGAGCGGTTTTCTAACGCTTAAATGTCCGCATATATGATCGCCGTACATTCGCGAAAACTAATGACATCGTTTTCAGCATACGAATTCCTCCATTTAAAAAGGGATTGAGTTCCTGTTTCGCGAAAGAATATATTTACTTATTACATTGTTCATACGCATGAAATATGTTACGTGTAGCCTACACTCGAAAATACTTACAATGTTGTTGATGTTTAACTTCTGCATGTTTCAAACGTGCCAGTCGCCAGCCAAACCGCCTTTTCTAAACTGTGACGTCATGTAGGTGATAACTATTCCCCGGTCGATTTCTCGGATTTCCCGGTTACTTCCCGGTTAAAACGCGGTTGAAAAGAGATGGCAATTGATATGTCTGTTGATGTTTCTGATGTTTTAATGATCTATATGACTTATTATGTCTTCCTCACATATTGTTTTTAGCTTGGATGTCTGTATGTCTGTCTGTCTGTCCGTCTCAAGTAGTGTCCTCTCCATATCTCATGAACCGCTTGAGGGATTTTGAAATAACTTGGCACAAAATTTAATGTTCACCATATCGAGACGACGGATTGTAAATAGCAATTCTAGAATAGAGTCCGGTCTCAGCGAGTTGGTTCATTTAAACAAGATGAGCCAATCCAGAGTTTTTTTGTGCGGGGGTCGTGGGGGTGGGGGTGTGTGTGTATTGACTGGGAACTAATCAGTTTTGCACTTTAGGTCAATTTATCTGGAACTGTATGCATCGGGCAACCTGAAATTTTGCTAGGATCAATCAAGAGCAACATTCCTGTGAATTTTCATGAAAATCCGCCAAGTAGTTTCAGAGGAGTAGATGCTACAAGTTTTCATTATATAACTCTATCTAAACAAAGATGGCCACTGGCAGCCATGTCTAACGTCGAATCAAAACGATTTTCGACAAGGACCAACATCATGTTGATCATTTTAGAAAAAGTCCCATATCAATATCACTTATAGTTTTCAAGAAGTAGTCGCTACAAACTTGTTTTTTAAAAACCTATTTTTAGATTTGGTGGCCATCTTGGATTTCACATCAACATGAATTTTTGCTAGGATCAAGTAGACTTCATGGGCAACATTTCTGTAAAGTTTCATGAAAATCCATTCAGTAGTTTCAGAGGAGTAGTCGCTACAAAAAAAAGTTTACAGGCGTACAGACAGACGGACGACGGACGCCACACCACGGCATAAGTTCTGCTGATCTCTGATCAGTCGAGCTGAAAATGATTTTTTTTGTTTTATGTCAAATCAAAATGAATTTGTTTATTCCATAGGAACTTTTTTATGACTTATTTAACTAAACTTCATGGTTGTGTCGCCTGCGTAGCATGACAGACACCTACAGATCACTTTGTCCGTCGTCCGTCACACTTTAATTTAACCTGCAACCTAACCTTGGCTCTAACTTGAAAAAGTATTTGACCTATGTTCATGAACTTATATCTATTTTTACTTGCAACTGTTTATACCTATGTATCATACATGTACATTATTGTTCTAATGCTATTTGTAAAATACATTCCCAAATGACAAGAGTAGTCCAAATTGCATCAATTTAGAGGTAATACAATTTATCTCTGTAAATTTCTCTTTGAAATTTAAATTTTCGGGAAAATTCCACTGAAATTAAAATCAGACATTTTTTTAAAAGAAAATTGTACATCTCAGTGATATTTTCTGACTGAAATTTCACTGAGATGTACAATTTATTTCTTCAAAATCTCACTGAAATCTCACTGAAATTTCAGTCAGAAAATCTCACTGGGATGTACATATATTTTTTCAAAATCTCACTGAAATCTCACTGAAATTTCACTGAAATTTGGTGAAACACCAAAATCTCACTGAAATATGGACATTTCAGTGAATTTCACTGAAATCTCAGTGAAATCTCAGTCTCATTTTCACTAGGGCCATATCACTAGTCGTTCATTTATAATCTTTGTAAAAACCTTTCCCATGATATTAAAATAAACGGCTAATTGCATTTATCATAGTGTTTGTACTTATTGATGTATTACGGTTTTATATGAGAAACATGGTCACCATGTTTGAAATTTGTACTTAGAAACAGATTTAATTTTTAGCTCGACTGATGCTTATGCCATGGTGCGGCGTCCGTCTGTCTGTCCGTCCGTCTGTCTGTCTGTCCGTAAACTTTTTTGTGTAGCGACTACTCCTCCGAAACTACTGAATGGATTTTCATGAAACTTTACAGAAATGTTGCCCATGAAGTCTAGTTGATCCTAGCAAAAATTCATGTTGATGTGAAATCCAAGATGGCCACCAAATCTAAAAATAGGTTTTTAAAAAACAAGTTTGTAGCGACTACTTCTTGAAAACTCCAAGCGATATTGATATGGGACTTTTTCTAAAATGATCAGCATGACATGATGTTGGTCCTTGTCGCAAATCGTTTTGATTCGACGTTAAACATGGCTGCCAGTGGCCATCTTTGTTTACATAGTGTTATATAATGAAAACTTGTAGCGACTACTCCTCTGAAACAACTTGACGGATTTTCATGAAACTTCACAGGAATGTCGCTCTTGATGTCTTATTGATCCTAGCAAAATTTCAGGTCGGCCGGAATTTCAAGATGGCTGCCATGGCTAAAAATAAATTTTCAAAATACAAGTTTGTAGCGACTACTTCTTGAAAACTATAAGTGATATTGATATGGGACTTTTTCTAAAATGATCAGCATGACATGATGTTGGTTCTTGTCAAAAATTGTTTTGATTCAACGTTAAACATGGCTGCCAGCGGCCATCTTTGTTTACATGGAGTTATATAATGAAAACTGTAGCGACTACTCCTCTGAAACTACTTGACGGATTTTCATGAAACTTCACAGGAATGTTGCTCTTGATGTATAATTGATCCTAGCAAAATTTCAGGTCGGCCGGAAATTGAAGATGGCCACCATGGCTAAAAAAAGATTTTCAAAATACAAGTTTGTAGTGACTACTTCTTGAAAACTATAAGTGATATTGATATGGGACTTTTTCTAGAATTATCAGCATGACATGATGTTGATCCTTGTCAAAAATCGTTTTGATTCGATGTTAAACATGGCTGTCAGTGGCCATCTTTGTTTACATAGAGTTATATAATGAAAACTTGTAGCGACTACTCCTCTGAAACTACTTGGCGGATTTCACTTCACAGGAATGTTGCTCTTGATGTCTATTTGATCCTAGTGAAATTTCAGGTCGGCCGGAAATTCAAGATGGCCGCCACGGCTAAAAATTTGTTTTCAAAAAACAAGTTTGTAGTCACTACTTCCTGAAATCAAAATCAATCAGTAGAGCTTCAAGGTCATTGACCTCTTGTTTTTTTTTCCCTTCCGACCGAGCGTAAAAAAATAAGAAAAAATCCGTAAACCAAGAAAAAACAACAACTGTGGCCTCAATGGTTTAATTTGAATACAATTATGCACTGTTACGATTGCAAAAAAAAAAGGTACACTGGTTGGAAATAAAGCATGAATAGCGGGTTTGATACATGAATACGCCGATATTATGAATTATAGTACATAGTATGAACTTAGAATTCATTACTTTAAAACACACGAACGACAAGAAACAGTCACAAAAGGCACGAATTTAATTGATCTTATAGAGGAAAGAAATTGACGGGACGCCGCGAATTTAAATAAAGACGATCAAGACTGCCGTGTTTCAAACCAAAACTATAATGTTTCGAAATCTGCAGATATTGCCGTTATTAAGAGATATAAACAAAGTCATAAAGTTACTTATAATAAGAAAAACTTATTAACTTAACTTTGAAGAACTCGATTATTATATCCTGTGAAGTTATATTATTTAACTTTTACCGATTCCAATAAGAAAACAACGTTATCATACTTCATTGCAATGTGGTAAAATAGGTATATCTGGTTTACTTTTTTTTTATTCCTCATTATTTCACAGACCTAATAATATGTCTGTGATTATTTGTACAACATTATATATGCTCACTATATATGTAGAAAGTACAAGAACGGAAGTAAACTAAATTAATAATGTGTTTTACTCCATACAGTTTTAAACTATTCAATAAAATAGTTTCTGAGAGTATCAAATATCAGATAGTTTTCGCCTGCTCATATAATTATTTTCGCTAGTGCACATTGTATTAACAATACAAATAACATATTTTGAAAATAAATTTCAGCCTGTTATAAAGTGCCTCTTTAATTATAAATTAAATCAGTATTCGTCGTAAATCATAGTTGAAAATGTTATGTCGCCGGATAAAATTATATAATACAATAAAGTATGCATAATTAAAATTTAGGATTGTACCATGCATTATTTAGTCCGTCAATTGTGATTGGCTGATTGAAATAAAAGGAAGTAACTGACTCTGTGGAACAACATGTGATTGGCCAACATACGAGACGCTAAGAACCCCAACTGTGACTGTAATGGTCAGTAATGGACGTTCCACGGACACTTGTAAATAACAGTGCAGGATACCAGTCCTATATACATTGACAGCATTGATATGACAAATAAATATGAATAATTAATAATGGACAAACATACTAAATCAAACGTTTTTGTTTTGAGATATGCATAAATTCGCCAATGAACATAATTGCATAGTACGAATACTGTTACATGCAAACGGGTAAAGTCATCTGGCCTAATTCAGGTAGAATATTGCTTATGGAAAATATAGTTTCGACTTGTTAAGGCTTGTGTTTAAGTGTAAGTTTAAGTTTTATAGACCACCATCCATTGCTGCACGACGAAGCTCGGTGACAGCGAGCACAATAGATAAAGCTTGCACTGTAAACAACGTAATTAAATAATTCATGTTAACGTTTATTATTTGCATGCGTTACGTTTGTTCACATCATGTCGTAAGTTTGTGTTAATTTGGATGATACTTCGACTGCTACTGCTGCTGCTGCTACTACTTCTACTACTACTACTACTACTGCTACTACTTTTACTACTACTACTACTGAAACTGCTGCCACTGCTACTACTACTACTACTACTACTACTACTGCTGCTGCCAGTACTACTACTACAGGCATGTTTTTTTTTAAATGCACAAATTATATCGTCCTTTCGCAACTAAAGGAAGTACATCAGGTTTTGGAAGCAACACGTGTATTAATAAAATACAAAGCTATACAATTACGAAATTATATTGTGAAATGGCTCTAAGATATAGATAGATCATTAAGTTTCCTATACTACAGCGCAATACTTACTAATTATAAATTTCAGCAAGGCTTATTATGCCATGGAGTAATCACCAGATTATAAATAACCTTCACAAGTGATCACCGCGGAGACACTGACACATGACGCTCGTTTTGCAAGATGTTGCGATTTTTTTACTGCCAAGCTTAAAATAGCTATCCCTGGCACGTAATCTTAGTCGATCAATACTTTATTTATGTCTTTTATTGTATGTGTTTGGTGTAATTTACTTTGGTCGTTTATAGCTCATTTAGTTCATTTTTCTTATTTTAATAGCCAAATAATATAGTTGAACAATTTTAAAAGAACTACCAATCCTGATGTACCCTCTTTAACCAAATGAAAATCCACAACGCGTGTAGATATTAGAGTGTATGGATAAGCGAGTGGTCTACGCGTTTTAGGTGTATACCCATTTCACATAAGTAAGCGGCGCTTGTCAAAACACGGAAATATTTAAATGGTGTTTAATGGTTTGTCAACACATGAAATGTTATTTAGAGCCATCCCAGAAGAAGGGTTTGGGATACATACAAATCCGATAACTTGATTTATTCGGAATAATGAAGAAATTCACCATTTTGTTATTATCAAAGCCCGCTCTCGTTTTTTGCGAGATTTCGAGTTCGTGGGGTTGTGTCTCAACATTAAGGGGGAATTGACCTATTCGAAAATTTAAGGATACGCATATGAACTATATATATTTGTAAATTTGAAGATATTTGCGATTTGAATCTGAATTTTGTTTTGCCGTTATTTAAACATGTTTTTAATAATAACGTCTCAGATATGTTTGACGTATTTCATAAAAGTCCCGTTGTACCCAGTTTTCAACGTTTTTGACATTTTTAGAGTGTTAGGCTAGTCACATGTAATTACTTTTTATATCAAACTGTTCGTCTTCACGAGACCTTTCAACTGATATATAAATGATTTCATTTACTATAAGACATAACATATTATTTATATAATTTCCTTTTTCTTTCACCGATTTTTACCGTGAAATTTTAAGGAAAAACCAAGTTAAAGCCTTTTATCTTTTAAACGGCTTCATAAAAAACTGCACAATTTTAATATGTTTTAGAGAATTTAATTTCCTATCGGAGTATAAAATAAAATTTGCTAGTCATCGGAATATTTTTTTCAGTATTCTTGTTTTATTAACCATAATACCCTTCGAAAAAGACGTCACGTCATGAAAATAACGTCGACGTCGACGGTATTTGTATTAAAGGCACATTGTACATGTTGGTGATGTATTAACAATTAGTTTGTGATAATTACCTCTTCGTATATTATTTATAGTTACCGTCTAGATGGACTGTAAATGTTACTCAATATAAATTGCTGAAGGTTTTTAGCAATTCGTTATTTTCATTGACTGAAATATAACTTATATTAAATATATGTGATTAAATATATGTACTTGAAAACAGACAGTAATGAGTTGTTCGTGATTTTTCAAAAGCTAACGGTTTCGCCTATCCAATCCATGTATTGTTTCAAAGATGTCAAAAAGAGTATAACACATGCATCACAATATAATACTAATATGAGTAATACAAATAGTATTTATACATTATATACGCATGCATAATATGAAAGCAGAATATAATTAAAGTATGCATTTAAATTATATAAGTGCATTTATGGCATACCAGCCATTAGCTTTAAGACTATTAAAATACAGGAAAGACATATTGGTCCATTTATCGAAAAAACTTGTCTCAAGGCGACTGCGGATGAAAAGATTATAACTCTTAAACATCTGAGTAACAACACCACAGCAACACCAGGTCAGCATATGGAATTTCAGTTTCAGCTGGAAGAGACATTCGATCTATTTGAAACAGACTGTAATTGTTTTCTATATTCAACAAATATTGACGACATAACGGCTCTGATCTGGTTTATTGTTGTGTGTTGTACAATGTTTTATTGGATGATAACTCGTTTCTAAACTCTTAATGAACATTATTAATGTGAATTTGTGTTAAAAATTGCTTAATTTATAACTTAAAGGGACACTCGCCAATTTTGATGTTTTAAACTCGTCGCATCCCGTTAGTTTTTCTACATAACCTGCATATCTGCCAATCATTATAAATAATTATTAAATAGTTCATGTCAAACTAAATAATTTTTTACTACGAATTGCTGATTATTACGGTGTCCTGTTAGGGCCAACTTACCATGCATCGCACCTTACCATCGAGCATCGACCTAGGTCGATGGTCGATGGTAAGATGCGATGGTCGATGGTAAGATGGGATGGTAAGATGCGATGGTCGATGGTAAGATGTGATGGACCATCGACCATCGCATCTTACCATCGACCATCACATCTTACCATCGATGGTAAGATGCGATGGTAACATAGCCCTAACAGGACACCGTCGATTATAGTGTAGCGATAATATTTTTAAGCTACGGTTGAATAACGAAAAAATAATGAAAACTCCAAATTGTATTATATTAATATATGCCAGCAGATATAACGTCAAACTGATACTGAATTGATAAATCGAGGTGAAAATAATTATTGAAAAGTGTCTTGTGTCCCATTAAAACGTTATTATCATGTACACTTTGTAATGAGTATACACATGAATTCCAGTTCCAAATTCGTAATTTCACTTAGGAAATACATACGAATAGCATAAGAAACTACAAATCATCAAATAGAATTGAAACGCGTGTACCTCAGAAAACGACTATATACAAACTATCTAGCAATGCGGTGTATGTATTTCTAACCAATATATGAGTATACTCATAAATAAGTATTACAGATGTTACAGAATTAATAATAATATATAAATATACAACTGATCAACATATATCACATATTCAGGAGAACACAGTTTAAATTCAAAGTCTACACAGAATGCGCACAACGATATAAAGTTGCTGCCATTACATTGCATTACAGCCACGTGGGACGATGCAACAACTGTCGCCTGTTACAGTCACGTGCTCTATGTATGATACCAGAACAGCGTGTATGAATACAAATAACGACACTGTCCAGTTCACGTTCGATGAGACCTTGGCTTTTTTAGAAGATGAATAATAATATGAATGAATGGTGTTTTACGGCACGTCGACACATAAACAGGTCATATTACGCGCAAAAACTAATGAAAGATGAAGAAATGAAGTATTTATTAAAATTTAATGTAAATATATAAAGACAAAACTATTAAAATATAAGGGAGCGGAAGGTAAAGCACGTGTTTTATTGCACGAAAGTGCCACCTGATTGTTAAAGCAATATACTGAAAGGAAAAAGAAACGCATAACGGGTATTTCCGCTATATATTGTATGTTCAGTATGATACTGCTAATCAAGTGATACAGGGCGACATTAGGCCGGTCCTTTCGGAAAGAAGGTTTAAACAGCACCGAACACACCAATGGTTACTCCTTTAAAGTTGCATTATCGACAAAACGCGCATTTGGCTCAAGCAGGTGAGCAAACTTAGGATTTATAAACGTTGCAATCGCTTAACATTAAACACAATACTGAAATGGCTTAACTTTTTCAAGCGAAACTTCAACATTTATGAATTTCGTGTAACAAAGTATACTTTGATTAAAATGTCTGCTACATGACAGAGTTGTCCTTTCTGTAATTAGTTGAAGCCCCTTTTTGTACACAACACGTTGAAATATATCTGGAATAGGGTGTATCTAATAGTGTAGTATAGGCAATTCTTTGATTATGCGTTTCTTTTTCCTTTCAGTATATTTTGCTTCTGATAAAGCAGCGTCTGATTATTTTGATTTTGTTTCAGTTAGCAAAAAGCATAATAAGCACAATAAGTGTATTGTAAACGAAATGTGAAGTATAGTACTATGTTATACACTTTAATACATTATCCTTTATTTGTTGTGTGACTGACACTACACTTTTTATTAAAAAAAGCTTTGATAAATATCTGTCTAGTAGTCTCTAATTATGAGAAAACGGACAAACAGTTCATGAAAACATACGCTGTAATGATACAGAGTAGGATAAAAACAAGTTTACATGTTTAATAACAGCACATATATCTTATGATATTTAGCATGATTAACAGCTGCCTTGAAATTGTATATGCATTAAACACACTTTTAAATGAACTTGAACTTATTGTTTTATCCTAGAGGTATACCAAATACATGACCATAGTTACTGCGGTAATTTGAGATTCGAGCGAATTAGACATGATGCATGAAAAATAAATAAATTTAGAGTTTTCACATAAACTCTAGAAAAGAAGAGAAAAAAAACGGACGGAAAAAGAAGTAGAAAATACGGAGCAGTATTTATCAATATCATTTAGGGTACCAGTGTTTGTTTCCAATGTTTGTGTCAACGTCGTTAGTCGTACACATATTATATTTACGACGCGACGTCGACAGAGACGCCTTCTTCGTAAGGGTACTATGGTTAATAAAACAAGAATACTGAAAAAAATATTCCGATGACTAGCAAATTTTATTTTATATTCGGATAGGAAATTAAATTCTCTAAAACATATTAAAATTGTGCAGTTTTTTATGAAGCCGTTTAAGAGACAAAAGGCTTTAACTTTGTTTTTTCTTTAAATGTCACGGTAAAAAATCGGTGAAAGAAAAAGGAAATTATATAAATAATATGTTATGTCTTATAGTAAATGAAATCATTTATATATCAGTTGAAAGGTCTCATGAAGACGAACAGTTTGATATAAAAAGTAATTGCATGTGACTAGCCTAACACTCTAAAAATGTCAAAAACGTTGAAAACTGGGTACAACGGTACTTTTATGAAATACGTCAAACATAGCCATATTTAAGACGTTATGATTAAAAACATGTTTAAATAACGGCAAAACAAAATTCAAATTCAAATCGCAAATATCTTCAAATTTACAAATATATATAGTTCATATGCGTAGCCTTAAATTTTCGAATAGGTCAATTCCCCCTTAACTCTGTATAGTGAATATACAATGTTTATTTGTTATAGACACATTTTAGAACGTATCATGCAAAGATATCGTCCAAGTGTTGTTTCTGGTTGTGTTAGTAATATAAGCTGTCAGAATATTGACCTTTTCTAGGGGAAATGGCTTTTTTTACTGCCATTATAATGATGCCTTGAAAGTGAAAATTAAGGAACATGTACATGTAGATGTGCATTTCTCAAATATCATACTCCTCATTTTTCGTAAATTATTTAAAGTAATTAGCTTTGCTTATTACACTTAAATAAGCAAGTCCCTGCATTTTAATCACATTTAACACGTTTTATATATATATATATAACTTTCTTGTAAACAGGAACGGTTCATCATTAATGTTTTCTATCAGTAGTTTGAGAGTCCAATACTGTACGTGCTGACTCACATTGGTCTATAGATAGCTTACGACAACATTACAATTGCAAGATACTCAACTTGCCTTAATCCACGAACGGAAAAACTTCCCCAAATACCCTTCCCGGGACTCCCGGCACCAAGGGCGCCGCCAAATACACCCGTACAAGCAAGAGTCACACAGAGTTACTTCCTCTTTCCGTCGTGGCGTCATCGGTAAAGAACGCGATAAATCGACGGTCTCAAAATATTTGTCTTTTTCCACGTAACAAATGGTTTTAATTGTTTTATTACTTTAATTTTACTTCCCATATGTTATTTTCTTACGAGTTTATGATCGTAATTGGTGTTTTTTACACCGGCTTTTGTTCTTTACGCAGTTAATTCAGACCGCAATTCGTAAACAACCATATGCTGTCTACTTCCGGTTTACCAACATTTGTAAATTCTGTCGAAAAATAGCTTTTAACTTCTATTAGAAGTTTTGAATTTGACACCGGAACGTAGACACCCCTCCTACTCGTGTCAACACTCCAGTAAATAGTTTTCTTATATTATTGGGTTCGTGTTGTTTGTTATATAATCACAGTTGGTGCTTTTAGAACACCTTCTGCTGTTATTTTCTATATTTCAGTAACAGCAATGGGGAGTGGGACCTTAGTCTAATTGGGAGTCGGGCCCTAGCCCACTACGGCCCGTCCGGACTCCCATTGGGGGACCATGGTGACTCAGATAACTCTCTACCTCGTGGGTACACTGTTGGAGTGGTCGCATTCGCTTGGAGACAACCAAATAGCCCGCTTAGCTCAGTCAATGAACGACGTCGACTATCTTGCGCTCACTAAAGAAAGTCCCGTACCCCACCCACTCCTGCTCAAGCTACCAGGTAGTGCGGGGGTCACGCCGACTACAAACTCTCTGCCTCATGGGTAATCTGAAGGTCCTCAGAACAGATTCCATTCACTCCTCCAGGTCACCTTTCAGAGAGTCAACACACAGAGGGCGGTCTAGGAGCAACCGTCACCTGTCTAGAGACAGCTCAGGTAATACTTCCTCAGCTGAAATTTATGCTTTTAAGCACGGCCTAGGGCCGAAAGGGTATTCTTACGGTATTCTTAAAACTGTATTCAATACCGTTGTTATGGTTAGGGCCACCTAACGAAGGATATAGTCTCTTCTGAAGGTCTCTGCTAGTATAAAATCCAGACTATTTGTCTGGAGGGAAGCTAAATAAGACTTCTTTCTATGGTATGGGAAGAGGACTTAGGTTTATGTGTTGGTACTCACATGTAAGGGAAGTTTCTGTCATGGGTCACAATTATCTGTTATTATAATTTCTTACGTGTTGTATAATCACAGATTAAATAGAATAGAATAGAATATTTTATTGTAATATTCATAACAATGTGAACATGACATTGAACTAACAGGTAATCAAATCATATGATAGCAATTAAGAAATAAAGATAAACATATGGATTACCTGTCAGGAGGGCCGAATGGTCTAATGCGCCAGACTCAAGGTTATACCTTCATAAACGAGTGTTCTGGTCCACGACCTTACACGTGGTTTCAGATCCCACTTCTGACACATACTTTTAACATACTAGTAAAATGTGTCAGAGACACTTTCCTTGTTCTTCCTTTTCAGTGTGGTGTCAGAAACACTTACCATCAATAGGACTGAGACCTCTTTAGGAAATCATACTTTCCTAGACGGTGCTCCCTACTGGGAAAGGCCTTTTTAATTCATAGGGAAGTCATATCTTCCTACTGACAGGGCGCTCTATACAGGCCATCTACATCAGAGAAGGTAAATTATCGAAGTCTTATCTCTGATTCTGATTAATAGCAGGCCTGGTGGTATTCTATTCTCAAATAGAATTCATTCTTTTGTCGAACAGAATTACCCTTTTTTCCAAGTTGTTGCAACATTTGTAAACACTTCTTAAGCATTGTCTACCTATGTTCTCGATTTTAGAAACTTATTTAATGCTTTTATATCTTTGAATATCTCGGCGTTTACAAAAAGCGTTAAGAGTATTCAATTTAAAGTATTTCCTCTCATGGTTTGCTTTATAACCACTACAGGAATCTGATACTTGTCTTAAACTAAAGATTCTTAGTGAATTACTTTGTTCTTTTCTGTCCTTACGGACTTAACTACAGAACTTGTTTTGCAGGTAACCTCGATAGAAGTCGATACCTGCTGTCGAGTTCCGTCACAAGAATATCAAGGATGATGTAAGTGACTACGGCTTCTCCGTCATACTCTAATGATTAGGGTAAGAATTCATGGCCTTCGCCATAACGTGCATAGGTTTCAGCGTTAATTGTAGCCACAGTCTTAAGAAGTAAATCAGTTTATTTCTTTCTGTATATGGTTTTCCTTATCAGGACACCTAATTCAACTTGTCCTATCGCCTTGTTGAGTACTGTTTGTGGCAGGACTAAGATGATTATTGCCAGTCTATGGATTATGCTCATCAGACTTGCAGGTATATGAGCATTTATTTTATTTAGCGCCGGTAGTATTTATATCAAGGGGTGTCATTAAGAGGTAGGCGGTTAATTCGCCCTGCTACTTAAACCTTTCTACCAGGCTAATATGAATACTTTTACTAATATTGTATACTAGTATCTATCTAATACCCGGCTACTTTGCTCTGTGTGCCTCTAATTTGAAAAGTTAATGATATCTATGTACATGTATATCACCACCTTTTTTGAGGTAAGTTATATAAATTAATTACAGTGGCAGATGCTGTTTTATTCATTTGCACATGCAGTTGCTGGCTGAGTCTTCCTTTTGCTGGTAAGTTGATATGGGGGACTTCCGTGGCTGAGTGGTTAGTCTCTTACTTGATATCACTGCCACTCACCTCTGTTTTATGATGGTGTCCCGGTTAGCTCAGTTGATAGAGCTTTCGCCCTGTAAGGGAGGAGTCCGGTTTTACGTGTCCCATACCAGCCACAAAGATAACTGGCATCTTGTTGTTTTTTTTTTTTTTTTTTTTTTTTGTGGATATTATGATATACCTTATATTTCATTGTTTGTGTTTCACTTGTGAAATATCGACAGACATAATGCCGCTGTTGACCTTTTGTCGTCTCTGTTTTAGCGCATTATGTTTTGCTGCTTAAGTATCAAGGTTAGAGTACATAATAAGTTATTAATAGAATCATTTTTGGTTTGTCGTGAATATAAGGATTTTCTTATTAGAAAAACTTATTTTCACCAGAGCCTTAGCACGAGTGTATTATGCGTGTTTTCTCACTGATACACCTGTGGGGTTTTTGGGATTACCCTAGGGTTGATTAAGGTCTCCTTCTGTACCGCTTAAATCTCCACGGGGTACCTCCAGAGCCGGAGCTGCAAAGCGAAGGCGACGGTACTAATGAGCGGGCAGCCAAGCACGGGCTGCTCTCCGCCCCCGGTTTACACCTGTTAGGCAGTTTCAGTAAGTTCGGAGTAATCGGCTTCAAAGCCGCTATCCTCAACCCTAAGTGGGTTTGTTCGCGGTTCCTCTGACTAAGCCTTGTCTGATGGAGTTCTTCGTCATTCATCTCTTACCTCTGGGGTTGCGTTCCTTGTGTAGCTTATTAGATGCGGTTGCAGGACATAACACTCCTTTTCTTGCAGCTAAGATCATTGTCCAGTTTCTAGATTCCTTACCCCTCCCACTTCTCCATACAGTCATACAGTTAATGGGCTGTAGTGCCAGGGTTCGTTCTCCATTAGCCCTAGGGGTACTGATGATAGTTGGCGTATTTGTTTTTCATACCCCCTCCTGTTTAATATTGCTAGAACCAGGATACATTCTCCTTGTTTTCTATCAGTTTAGAGAGTAGGTCTATCAGTATGAGTAAGTTCCTAACATTATGGTAGGCTATACTATTGTTAGACCCGGCTTCTAATCCGTACATTAATTATGCCATAAGAGCCGGACTTCTCTTTTTGAAGTCTTTCCTTCAGGCAGTTTGAGATACATCTGGCATCTATTTATTTATTGGTTCTATATGCCACATTCGTATGGAAACACAGTTTCTTTTCGGCTAGATCTTTTACTAGAACACAGATTTGCGGGTGAATGCGTGTGCACAACCACATTCAAGGTGACATTCTGCCTTGGTCAGAACAAGGGGGGGGGGTGCGTGCCCATACACAGCCACATTCAAGGGGACATTCTGCCGTGGTCTAGGGGTTTCGTAGAGCTGCCCTAAATGCATGTCTAAGGATCTCTCAGTTTGGCTTAGAGGGCCACATGGTAGGTTTGTTCACTAACTAGGTGTGTTGCCCTGAATAAATAAATTCTTTTATTATTTACGCCTGGTTTATTTACGCCTGGCTCTATTTACGCCTGGTTTTATTTATGCCTGGTTTTTGGCCAGACGGACTCAATTACATATTACGCCTCATTTTACGCCTGGTTTCTACATTCTTATCAAAACCACCTGTACGCCTGGTCACCATCAAAATTACGCCTGGTTTAGTTATCAATATTACGCCTGCTTTACGGGCGTCGCAGTTCGTACGGGCAGCACTTCTGTCCATCTTGATTTCTTCCCTAAGCGGGGTTTATATCAGGTTTTACAGTCTACCTCTGCCACTGATTCATTCGGAATCAGTATGCAACCTCACGTTTGTCGATTCAAACTACATCTTCAGACTTCAGTTTCTGTAATAGTTGCTCACACAATTGTACCTCTAGGAGGTCCTTCACTGGGCTACTCTGAGGTCACAGAGGTCTAGCTGGTTAGAATAAGTGTAACGCATTGTTTGTTTACACTCCCACCGCAGTCGGAGTTGGGTTTTTTCTTGTTTCCCACTTTGAGCTTATATCACTCCCCTTCTTAGTTTAGAATACTTAGAAGTTAAAGTGGCTCTTTTTGGCCTGTTTGACTTCTGTTCTCCGGCCCTCCTTTGAACTTTTCGGTTAATCTTAGATAGACTACCCTTTAGACTATCTTCTTTTAGCCTTGTGGCTCAGATTTAGTGAGCCCATTCTAGGAACTGAAGTGTCATCAGGCTCATGCTACTAAAGGGATCTCGTTTAACCCCTTCTGGGGATATTCCAGTAACAATCTGTTTGGTTTTGTCTGGGTGTATACCTAATGCAACTCCAATAAGGCTACTAAAGTCAGAGCCTTTATATTCTTAAAATTCACAAATTATTTGTTAGATTCTATCTTAAATAATTTTCACTGGGTCCAGTTCTTACTACCCAGTCAGTCATGGGGTTGTGCTGCTCTGCCAGTTAGCTGACTTGGCCTTGCCCAAGTCTGTAACTTTGGGCATACAAATCGGTTGCAGTTTTATTTATTATTTTGCTTATCTTGGTTTGTAAGCACTTCATACCACTATGTTCCAAAGGTGTTTGGTTTATACATATTGTATTGTTCATAGTATTCTATGCTTCACACAGTTATCTGGTGTTCATAGTTACATTTACAGCTCAGTTATGAAGCTGTTATTTTAAGTATTGAATCAGGGGGTCGATACTTATTTAAATGATCTATGTAATACAAAAAAAATTCTGTTCCATGGATTAGCTTGAAATTGCCGATTATAATTTTAGATGGTGGTGGACTTATTGTCCTTGAACGAATTGAAGGACTTATGAGGTTGCCATATTCACCTTGTAACGTTCATCTGCCCATCTAAGAAGTTTTAGAGGCTCCTCCTACTGGCTGTATCGCCAGTCAGGATCCCAGATTACGCTATGGTGAGTGTAAGTTGCTTGGGTTCATGCTCTCGTCTGCTTTAATTTCTTGTAATTAGAGCAGGTTTGAGCGTGCTTTGTTACTTGTTGTTCAGAGTTGTTCAAATCCCCTTTACATATTCGGGCACTCATAACAGGTTACATTGTACCACCCCAGCTCATTGTGTTAAAGTCGCAATTGTAATGTTGTCGTAAGCTATCTATAGACCAATATGAAAAATTTTGTTAATTTTAATATTTGTCTATTATACTTACGACAACATTAACTACCCACCCCTCCTTAATTTAGGACTTATTTGCGGAAAGAGGAAGTAACTCTGTGTGACTCTTGCTTGTACGGGTGTATTTGGCGGCGCCCTTGGTGCCGGGAGTCCCGGGAAGGGTATTTGGGGAAGTTTTTCCGTTCGTGGATTAAGGCAAGTTGAGTATCTTGCAATTGTAATGTTGTCGTAAGTATAATAGACAAATATTAAAATTAACAAAATTTTTCATGTTTTTTTGACAAATCCGACTGAACATAATCTATTTGTAATGTGTTTAGTTTTACAAATGCATTCTATAAATACAATTGAATTTGTTACCCTCGCTGTATGGCACACATTAAAATATGACACAATTATAGTATACATCTGATGTCAATACTCCACGCGTAGCCAGTGTTTATGATTTATGGCCTCTTTGATCTAAACAAACATCCTGCTTAGGACAGCCAATTAGCCACGGGGTATCACATTAAACCCTTTATCTTTTGATTGCAATAAACAACCTGTAAATAAAACCCAACATAAGTGACTGTTCACTTAATTGTTTTTAGCATGGCTATATATATATGTACGTCCCATGATTTATGAAATCTTATAGTAGGAATAAAAGATGTATTGCAGAGCTCTGTTAAACACTGTATACTCACTATACAGAGGGGTCCTAATAAATACCACTAAGGACCACTAAGAGACCACTGAGGACCACTAAGGACAATTAAAAAATTATATGTATAGAACCAGGGAGTAAGTATACTTACTCCAGGGAGTAAGTTACTCCAGGGAGTAAGTATACTTACTACTTACTCCTCCCTGATAGAACTGAGCATGTTACTAATGGCCATGACTTATTGATTTTTAAATTTGTTTGGGATAACGATAAAAAGTTGGACTTCTTTATTTGAGAATGCTAAATTATAAATAAAAATGCTAAATTATATTGGCGTTATTTTAAAAGAAACTGCAGGAATAAAATCACCAAATATACCGCTGTTGCCATGCTTTGTTAATTTGTATTTTGTATCCTCATGGGCTTAAATTTTAAGCCTATTGGCAATTGGAAATAAAGATACCTATGTCAAATGTATTTTCAGACCTTCATGTTGACAATTTTGAATATTTTGTATTTAGCAGAACTGAATATAAAAAAACTAGTAAACGAAACTCGGGTACCTTAGAAGATATTAAGAATGATGGTAAACATTTTGCATGACTTATTTGTTTGTTTGTGTTACATTGTTCCAGATGATAGTAGCAGACAGTCTATGATTGATACGCATATATTTGAAGATTGATTGATTTTATTGCATGTACTAATTCAAATAATGAATCTGGTTTAAAATGTGTCTTGTGTGGGGACATGAACAGTAGAACGGCCGAGTGTCCGGATGATGTAGAAGACTGAACAGTAGAACGGTCGAGTGTCCGGATGATGTAGTAGACTGAACAGTAGAACGGCCGAGTGTCCGGATGATGTAGTAGACTGAACAGTAGAACGGCCGAGTGTCCGGATGATGTAGTAGACTGAACAGTAGAACGGCCGAGTGTCCGGATGATGTAGTAGACTGAACAGTAGAACGGCCGAGTGTCCGGATGATGTAGTAGACTGAACAGTAGAACGACCGAGTGTCCGGATGATGTAGTAGACTGAACAGTAGAACGGCCGAGTGTCCGGATGATGTAGTAGACTGAACAGTAGAACGGCCGAGTGTCCGGATGATGTAGTAGACTGAACAGTAGAACGGCCGAGTGTCCGGATGATGTAGTAGACGATTACCATCCCTTTAATTATAATAATAACTTACCTCAGTCAATCGTAAAACAGCACTCTGGTAGTTGTAAACGCCTCCATCAGCCTCCAGAACACATTTACTACACGTGTATGGGTAATTTCCCGAAATGTACCTTAAGTCATCGTCAGTAAGATCGTTACAAGACGCCTGTACCCATTTCTTACAAGCATTACACTGTAAAGAGCTTAACATACAATTCTCTGAACAAATCGAACACAGTTTACCCCAGGATTGGACCCAAACTTTTTTTACGGACACGGCCTGACATGTTTCTATGCTTACACAATTATATCACTGTATAGTATATTAATTAAAAATGGTTATTTTTGAATTCAGAATATCCACACGGAACACTAAACAATTGACTACAATGCAATCACAAGAATATAACTCCAAAAAGTATACCAGAATATCAACACGCAACTATAGTTACTGCTATAAGAAGCAATACTTAAAATATCTGAATGGCCAGTTTATTTACATCATAAATGTCTGTAAAAGGGCGCTGTAAATGATACACAGTAACAATTTTAGTTTGTTTCATGTATTTTAACATTCATATCCACTTAAAAGTATGATACAGACATAAATACATTTTACAATATTATTTTTATGTCAACTATAATTGTTTTTAACTTTCTCTGCCTGTCGTTTGTCAGTCTGTGCGCGAAATTTTGTATGCGTTTAATTATCCTGCCATGCAATTTACCAATTAATTATTAATTAAATATACTTATTCATTCTTAGTGGTCCTTAGTGGTTCTTATTGGCCCCTTAGTGGTCCTTAGTGGTACTTTGTGGTCCTTAGCGGTATTTAGTAGGACCGATACAGAGTAAGTGTTGAGACACCCCGAACTTGAAATCTCGCGAAAAACGAGAGCGAGATTTGATAATGGCATTTGATATGGTCCGTTAACATACTCAGGAACCTTATAGATAGATCCGTGAACGTCCCTATTCGACGGACGAGGCTATGAAAAGGTGGCAAGTACGTTTAATTAACATATATATGAAACTGTAACCTCTGAGGGATATGAGATTAAGGATACAGTTTTCCATCGGACATGCGCCAGCAAAGGAGCGAACCGGCGTTGTGGATACACTAATAGTTTCAAGCACTATGCCTTACACTGAGCTACCGAGGTAGCTGTCTTATGGAGAATGAGTATAATTAAGCATTCTCAACTTAGCTAACCCATTTTCCATATTTTATCTCGATGTACATGGAAGATGAGCCTGGCATGTTCATGCCTTTTAGGCGCCATATAACCTTTTCTTGTGTTGGTGCGCCTTAAAACCCCAATTCAATTCAATTCAACTTAGCTTTATTAGTTGCAAGCACAGTTGAATAACCTGACTATATTTTGATGCGATTTCATTGAATGCGTTATACATATAAATAAACGTTTGAAAACAAATTCAATTAAAATAAACTTATGAAACACAACAACATGTAATGATACAGATGGACCGACAGCGCGTATATATGTGTGTGTGCGCGTGTGTTTTGGCTGGTGTGGAGCGGAAGTGGTGTGTGTGTGTAAGGGGGGTGGGGGGTACGACGTGGCGTGGTGGGTCGGGGGAGGCTACCTATCCGTTTCGTTTCGAAAGAACCTTCACATGGTCTAATCTTCTTTATTTTTCATTCCATTTTGAAAATTATTCACCCGTTACTACACGTTTGTTAAACAGTCTGGTTGCATTTGCGTCAACATGACTGGTCGATAACAATAATTGTATATGTTTATTGTTGTATTTGAACTAATCAAGTTGATATATTTATTAAAGTAACATACATGTCACATGCCTTTTTTCTTTTATAACTTTAATGAAAAGTGTGGTCTAATTTGAGATAAATAATTCAGTTCATAATTTAACAAAAAGCCGTACAATTTAGTTTACAGTGTTCATCATAATACATTTTATATAAATAACGAATACATACTAAATATGGCGACGGGTGGTCAGCTGGCATTTCGGCTAATTGGTTTGTTGTATAGAAATTAATTAGTACAATTTCCATTTCACATGTACACTTGGTGCGTCAAATCAGTGATCATCAGAATGAAAACTTGAAAGACTAACAGCGATCCTTGATTATGAATATAAATCATTTCTAGAGCAAAGTATGGTCTTAGTTTATCGTTAATTTGCTCAGGCTATCATTCAATAACGGGAGCGCAGACCTTCATGAAATTAAGCGTAACATTTGAAGTTACTGATAAGTTATAATATTGTTGTTTCTTAAGCTTATTTTTATATTTTTTTATTTTTTTGCTTTTAATTAAAAAAAATACATATACGTTTATACATACATATCTTTTTATTCTTCTCATAGATACATGTTAATATCCATAAGTAGCAAAATGTTTGCATGCTTTTTCCTCTTTGTTCGTGTGTTTATTATTATGTGTTTATTTGGAATTCCCCGCATGAGGCGGAATATATCAAATAATAGTTATCTGAATTCAATATCCCATTTTTAGCTTGACTGATCAGAGATCAGCAGAGCTTATGCCGTGGTGCAGAGTCCGTCGTCCGTCCGTCTGTCCGTCTGTCTGTCCGTCCGTCCGTAAACTTCTATTTGTAGCGACTACTCCTCTGAAACTACTGGATGGATATTCATGAAACTTTACAGAAATGTTGCCCATGAAGTCTAGTTGATCCTAGCAAAAATTCATGTTGATGTGAATTCCAAGATGGCCACCAAAGCTAAAAATAGATTTTTAAAATACAACTTTGTAGCGACTACATCTTAAAAACTATAAGCGATATTGATATGGGACTTTTTCTAAAATGATCAGCATGACATGATGTTGGTCCTTGCCAAAAATCGTTTTGATTCGACGTTAAACATGGCTGCCAGTGGCCATCTTTGTTTACATAGAGTTATATAGTAAAAACTTGTAGCGACTACTCCTCTGAAACTACTTGGCGGATTTTCATGAAACTTCACAGGAATGTTGCTCTTGATGTCTTATTGATCCTAGCAAAATTTCAGGTCTGCCAGAAATTCAAGATGGCTGCAACAGCTAAAAATAGATTTTTAAAAAATAAGTTTGTAGCGACTACTTCTTGAAAACTATAAGTGTTATTGATATGGGACTTTTTCTAAAATGATCAGCATGACATGATGTTGATCCTTGTCGAATATGATTTTGATTCAACGTTAAACATAGAGTTATTTAGTAAAAACTTGTAGCGACTACTCCTCTGAAACTACTTGACGGATGTTCATGAAACTTCACAGGAATGTTGCTCTTGATGTCTAGTTGATTCTAGAAAAATTTCAGGCTGGCCGGAAATTCAAGATGGCCACCACGTTTAAAAATAGATTTAAAATAAATAAATTTGTAGCGACTTCTTCTTGAAGTGATATTGATATGGGACTTTTTCTAAAATGATCAGCATGACATGATGTTGGTCCTTGTCGAAAATCTTTTGATTTGACGTTAAACATGGCTGCCAGTGGCCATCTTTGTTTACATAGAATTATATAGTGAAAACTTGTAGCGACTACTCCTCTGAAACTACTTGACGGATTTTCATGAAACTTCACACAAATGTTGCTCTTGATGTCTAATTGATCCTAGCAAAATTTCAGGTTGGACGGAAATTCAAGATGGCCACCATGGCTAAATATATATTATCAAAATACAAGTTTGTAGCGACTACTTCTTGAAAACTATAAGTGATATTGATATGGGACTTTTTCTAAAATGATCAGCATGACATGTTGTTGGTCCTTGTCAAAAATCGTTTACATAGAGTTATATAATGATATGGGACTTTTTCTAAAATGATCAGCATGACATGATGTTGGTCCTTGCCAAAAATTGTTTTGATTCGACGTTAAACATGGCTGCCAGTGGCCATCTTTGTTTACATAGAGTTATATAATGAAAACTTGTAGCGACTACTCCTCTGAAACTACTTGACGGATTTTCATGAAACTTCACAGGAATGTTGCTCTTGATGTCTAATTGATCCTAGCAAAATTTCAGGTCGGCCGGAAATTCAAGTGGGCCGCAATGGCTAAAAATAAAGTTTCAAAAAACAAGTTTGTAGTGACTACTTCCTGAAATAAAAATCAATCACTAGAGCTTCAAGGTCATTGACCTCTTGTTGAAGTTTGTAAGTTATTAAAAAACGGCATTATAAATGCGAAACTACAAAACGTTGTTGTTATACATGTAATGACACTTTATTACATAATACTAATAATTAGTAAAAAATAAACAGTATTTGACGCATTGAAAGATGCATGTACTTTGCACAGCTGCATGTTAGATCCGCCGAATGAAACTTTCATAATAATAATTATGTCGATTCGTTAAATTGTTTTGTGTATTTGTATTTATCATACGTTTGAAGTTAATTTGTTATAATTAGTTTCTATCGCTATACCCATGCTGTGTAAGCACAATAAAAGCGGTATATATAAACAGGGCTCTCTATGACGTCGCAGATATAAAGTATGTTTGACGCTTTAAACATTGTTTGTTTTGCATTAAATGTATTCTAACAACCGAATCGTGATCAATATAATCGTGTAATTGTTTAACCCCTTATATTTAATGCGTATAGTCAACTCCACCGTTCAGCGTGTTGGTTATTACGATTACACAATTAACACCTAGTACACACACGAGTAAGCGTGTCATTCATTTCATGCGCGGCGGCTGTTTATTCAATCCATTTAACATGTTAATCCCATTAACGCAAATAAATATACATGTATCATATAGCTATGTAACTCATTATTTATACAACACCATGTATAGCTTAACAAAGTGTCGCCATTAATATAAAATAGTATGCGTCTCTACGAAATAATTATATAGATTATTTATTTAGTGCAACGGAATGATCTGCATTCTCATTGGTCAAACGGAAAAAACGCAGAAACCCGTTTTATGATTGGCCAAACTAAATATCAGCAACCTGATTGGCTAAACTTACAAACGCAAAAACTCGAAATGAGACAAACCCGTTTTCAGCAGAAAAAGCGTTGGAAACGTTTTACTTCAATTTTCATTGGTTGATCTGCAGAAACCCAGTTAAACGCGTTTGTTTAGTGCCGCGTTTTGAGTTCGTTTAGGTATCGTTTCAAACTAGTTTGTGCTCGGTAATAAAACGGTTCTATAGCTGTAGACCATGGTAGTTCATGGTCTCTGACCATGTTCATCCATGGTCTCTGGTAGAACCATGGTCAAACACCATGACATATCAAAGACATCCACTTGACATAATCATACATTTACATATAGACTTTTTCATTTATCCATTTACTACTCATTATACTATACATTTTGGGTATAGACATTTTCATTTTATTTCAACAGTAATATCAGTAAAATAAGTGTGCACAATTTCAGATAATTTCTTAATGCATCATTTAAACATCATGGACTTCATTAATAAATATTAAATGAGATTAAGCAAAATCCAGTAGGTAACTAACTCAAATAAAACAGCTCAGATATTAAAAACACTGTTGGCATTTTATGTTATGCAGTTAGGTTAAACATTTTCTAATATAAGCTTACAGTGTCAAATTAGCATTATTTCTTTTCTACATGTAGACAATTTAAACTTCTTACTTCATTTGTCAATTATTCCATGTTATGTTAGGTTTCACTTGTAACTATAACCTTCTAATTCAGTGTTTGACAACACAATCCAGATATATACATTAAATCTACACATATTTTGAAGGGAAACACAGAATTAATTAAGTTAAATAGACACTATTTAAGCCTTTTTTCATGCAAATCTTTTTTCTCAGACAAAATTTCAATCTGAGCAAAATCTGAGCAAATTCTTCTCCCAAAATGCACCTTTATCCATTTCCTTAACACCCATCTAGCAGTATTTACCTGTTTCTTGCAGTCCGAATAAACATTACAATCTGCCAGTTTTAGTTTTAGTTTATTTCTAAGGATTATAGTCCCTCTACCATATGAGCCCCCGGGAAGAATCCCTCGTTGACTCGGCATATTGTTTGGACTAACTAATCTGCCAGTGCTTGACCTAAGGTCAATTATGTCACTCTTTGACTTGGATGTGAATATATCACTTATTCCACAAGTCTATGATTTCAACAGAAACATCTGCACCATTCCTTAATATAATTTATTCAATAGTTTTACAACTTGTCTTTGTTCTTTTTATTGAAATCTAAAGAGAAATTGCAAAAAAAGTACTAATTCTCTGTTAAAAAAAAAGTTCAAATATAAATACATTCCAGCGTTTGACATTTGTCAGTTGACAGTTGTCCCCTTGTCCTGTGCCATGTAGATTCTACTGGGGACAAGTTAATTGTCCCAGGTGACCTGTCCTATGGACAACTAAATTTTATAATAAGAAATGAACTTGACATCTTTAAAACTTGTGACTGAAAAAATGTCAAAACATTGGTGAGCACATTGTAAATGACAAATAAAAACCATCGTGTTTTCATTGGTGGAATGTAACTGAGGGAATGTAATGTCAATTTCCTGATTAAACTTGTTTTTTGTATCACTTTTACATGAAGTGCGGGGACAAGTAAATTTGACTGGGGACAAGTAAATTGTGTAAGTTACTGGGACAAGTTGCTGAAAAAATTAATTTCAAACCCTGCATTCATTAAAACTTTATCAAAAGTTCACTGCAATTTATTTTATGAAGATTTGTCAAATATCTAGAGTACAGTTTGTTTTCCAAAAGTCAGTGATTTCATCACATTTTCACTCAGTTTAATTTTTTATATATTTAAAGACTATGGTCAACCATGGTCTCCAAATCTCAACCATGGTCAACCATGGTCAAAGATGGATAAAAACATGTTTTTTGATGGTCTACCATGTTAGTTCATGGTTGGCAATCAAAAACCATAGTGACCATGGTAAACCATGGTAGTGACCATGGTAAACCATGGTGACCATGGTAAACCATGTTCTCCATTTCGCCTGGGTAAGAAAAGGCACATTCCTTTTATGCGGCAATTTCATTAAAACCCTGTATCACGCTGCGATACTCCACGCTACTAAGGATCTGACAACACTGCATTGAAGGTCACGTCAGATTGACCTCACGATTGGCCAATCAGATTTCAGCCTATATTGACTGCTTCACTGCGCATGTCACATTTCAGTAAAACACTGGAGCTGTCTACTCTCGGTATTGAAAGAGACAATGTCCGTAACTTTTAACTTTTAAAACATAAAATAATATTGCTTTGGCAAACATAACACACCAGCTACTTTTGAATATTTACTGAAAAAAACCCACACGATTGACAAAATTCAATAGCGGTACAAAAACATGACCGGATTCACCCTGAAATTACACAAGTGTAATTTTTTCACTGCCGGAACTACATTTTTTTTTCAATATCAAAAACAACTTTTTTTTTATTTGTTAAGAAAACAACTGTTTAATATATATCAGTTGGCTGTAAATGGTCTAACTAAGAAAATGAGCTATAGTTTTGAAAACTGGTCAAGTATTTAAGAATTGTTGCCATTGATCGTGTTGATAGTGAAAAATGTCAGTTTGTCATTTTTTGCAAAAACTAATTTTTCCGAAAGTTGCTATGAAAGTAATATCATTGGATTGGAAATAACTTATCTAAGAAAATGAGTCATAGCTTATTGAATCGGTTAAGTGGTTTAGAAGTTAGGGGAATAAAAAACAGCAATTTTATCATATTAAGCCAATGACGTCGTCAATTTCTTATTTATTTTTCTGCTTTCTGCATACTATAGTACACTTTAATTATAAAGCATAACATAAAAGAAAATGTGTTAGTTTTGTCATGAATAACAGATTTGATTTCATCTCGAAGTGATCAAACTTCTCAGCCTTCAGTATTTTCACTCATGCTTCGCATTCGTGAAAATATAAAGTTTTCACACTTCTCGATGAAATAAAACCTGTTATTCACTCCAAAACAACAAATTATTTATTATTCTCTATTTATTTATATATAGTTACAATAGTTTTTCATTCACCTTTCGAAATGTTTTATTTAATATTTATTTTATTTATTATAAAATACATTATTTTTATGAGCTATATATTGCCTAGAATTATACAGGGAAAATCTTAAAAAAACCAAAACATCCTCTCAAACCACGAATTTTAACTAAACTTCTTATGGTTAAGTGAATGGTTTTCAAACTGTTAAAATTAAATCAATTCGACATTTGGCCAAGTTGGCCACCATAGAAAAAATATTTTAATTACTCCTTGTACACTGGGCACCTAGGCCAGTGTGTTCAAATCCCATCTGAGGTAAACCTTTTATCCCCCTAAAACAAAAGTTGCGAATTCTCCTGTACAGTTGTTTAGCAATCAATTTTTGTGTTCATAATTGTCTTCCTCTATCAGTGTGTTTTCTATCAATTTCCAATTGCTGTTCAAATAATAAAAAGTAATAGTCATGTATTGCAGCCCTTTTAGTGTGTATGTTTTGGAATTTAACTGTTTCTTTTAAATGTTTTGGCAAAGCCAATTATTAATTACTCATTTCTTGCTAAGATATGTATTTATATTACAGATTGTGGAGAACTAGCGTACACGTGTGGTGATGGTTACATATGGACAGGTGTATCGAACGCGACGTGTCTGACCACAACACCCACCTGTGTGAAAGGTGAGACAATATCTTATGTAGCTTGGTATAATACAAGGCATAACTGACCTGTCTGCATTGGCTTGTCCTAAGAGTGAAATTTCTGGAGATATGAAATAAAAAGCGTAATATTTTAGGGTATTATAATAACATTTTTTGCATTGACACTGCCAATGTTTGTTAACATAATGCAACTGGTGACATTGTTGATGCCATTTAGGTATGTGATTTTTATTCACTCTGTATGTAAGCTAAGATTATCAAAGCCATCGGTAAGATAGGATTTAATTATTTTATCAGCTCGACTCGATAACAGAGCTTATGGCGAGTTGTCCAGCCATCGTCTGTCGTTAACTTTTTGTTTCGTTAAGAAGATGGGTCCTTCATTTTCCATCCAATCTTTACTAAACTTTACCAGATTGTTAATATCAATGAAAGACAAGCAAGGTTTTACGCAAGCGTAAAATAGCTGCCGAGAGTCAAGAAGTTAACATAATAATATATCAAGTAACGGGCGTTAAAACAATATTGAAAAAAATAATGTTGTCACGGAGACAAAAACACTCCACGACCGTTTTTTCTTACATTCTTCCCGATTTTTACCATCAGTTCTTCCTACCAAGCATTTTAAATCAGTGTGGGAGACCTCTCTTCTTTCTGTTCAAAAACCTTGACATGCCTTACATATTGATTACAATTACCTTGTAATACGACGTGCTAGAAGTACACATCACCACAGAAATACAATTGTTCACGTGTGCGTTAGAGTGTACATTACAACACATATAAACTGTTCACTGTTACCATGTGTAATTATAAGATTGCGTTATCAAAGTGAAAATTGTTAAGGAATAATATAAACCAGGGAAAATTAAAAAAAAGAAAAAGAAGAGAAATCAGCAGGCTTGAACCCTACCTTCCTGGGCACTAACACGGCGCCTCGACCAACTGCACTATTGAGGCTTCTGAATATTTTGTCGCTAATATACTATATTAGTAATGATTACATGCTACATTCCAGTAGACTGGTTTAAGAAAACGTCATTTCAGCAAGTGAAATGGTAACCTTTCAACATTACATAATATGTGTTAATACCATTCAAGTTTTTCAGACGAGTACTCAAGAAATTCAAGTTGTATAGCGTGCCTATTGCCACTTACATGAGTCACAGTCTGTTAACCATAGACAGATATAAAAGCCATATAAGATTCAGCTGTTGAAGGCAGCTGAATCAGACTATTATGAAAACCAGCCAGATTGGACCATTAACAGCAGAGTTATTGCCCTTGATTAAGTTAAAAGTGCTATATTTTGGCTCATTAATACGATAGGGCTTTCATTTATCATCTGATCTTTACCAACTTTTTTTTTGTGTTTAATTTTTTTTTTAAATATATGTTTTTTTGGTATGTTTTTTTTTTATTGATTTATTTTTTATTACTTTTTTATTAGATTTTTTTTTTTATAATTTTTATTCGATTTATTGATTGAATGTTTGTTTTTAGCTCTACTGATCAGAGATCAGCAGAGCTTATGCCGTGGTGCGGCGTCCGTCGTCCGTCTGTCCGTCTGTCCGTCTGTCCGTCCGTCTGTCCGTTAACTTTTATTTGTAGCGACTACTCCTCTGAAACTACTGGATGGATATTCATGAAACTTTACAGAAATGTTGTCCATGAAGTCTAGTTGATCCTAGCAAAAATTCATGTTGATGTGAAATCCGAGATGGCCGCCAAAGCTAAAAATAGATTTTTAAAATACAAGTTTGTAGCGACTACTTCTTGAAAACTATAAGTGATATTGATATGGGACTTTTTCTAAAATGATCAGCATGACATGACGTTGGTCGTTGTCAAAAATCATTTTGATTCGACGTTAAACATGGCTGCCAGCGGCCATCTTTGTTTACATAGAGTTATATAGTAAAAACTTGTAGCGACTACTCCTTTGAAACTACTTGGCGGATTTTCATGAAACTTTACAGGAATGTTGCTCTTGATGTGTAATTGATCCTAGCAAAATTTCAGATCAGCCAGAAATTCAAGATGGCCACCACAGCTAAAAATAGATTTTTAAAAAATAAGTTTGTAGTGACTACTTCTTGAAAACTAGAAGTGATATTGATATGGGACTTTTTCTAAAATGATCAGCATGACATGATGTTGATCCTTGTTGAACATTATTTGGATTTGACGTTAATCATGGCTGCCAAGTGGCCATCTTTGTTTACATAGAGTTATATAGTAAAAACTTGCAGCGACTACTCCTCTGAAACTACTTGACGGATGCTCATGAAACTTCACAGGAATGTTGCTCTTGATGTCTGGTTGATCCTAGCAAAATTTCAGGCTGGCCGGAAATTCAAGATGGCCACCACGGCTAAAAATAGATTCAAAATAAATAAATTTGTAGCGACTACTTCTTGAAAACTGTAAGTGGTATTGATATGGAACATTTTCTAAAATGATCAGCATGACATGATGTTGATCCTTGTCGAAATTTATTTCGATGCAACTTTAAACATGGCCGCTAGCGGCCATCTTTGTTTACATAGAGTTATATAGTAAAAACTTGTAGCGACTACTCCTCTGAAACTACTTGGCGGATTTTCATGAAACTTTACAGGATTGTTGCTCTTGATGTGTAATTGATCCTAGCAAAATTTTAGATCGGCCAGAAATTCAAGATGGCCGCCACAGCTAAAATTAGATTTTTTAAAAAAGAAGTTTGTAGCGACTACGTCTTGAAAACTATAAGTGATATTGATATGGGACTTTTTGTAAAATGATCAGCATGACATGATGGTTATCAGAGTCAAACATTATTTTGATTCGACGTTAAACATGGCTGTCAGCGGCCATCTTTGTTTACACAGAGTTATATAATGAAAACTTGTAGCGACTATTCCAGTGAAACTACTTGACGGATTTTCATGAAACTTCACAGGAATGTTGCTCTTGATGTCTAATTGATCCTAGCAAAATTTCAGGTCGGCCGGAAATTCAAGATGGCCACCACGGCTAAAAATAATTTTTCAAAAAACAAGTCTGTAGCGACTACTTCCTGAAATCAAAATCAATCAGTAGAGCTTCAAGGTCATTGACCTCTTGTTTGTTATGTTGGGGAGGAGGGTTGTGGGCGTGGGGGAAGATTGTGGGGGGGGGGGGTATTTTTTTTTATTTTTCATTTTTTTTAAAAAGTTTTTTCATATGTTAACGCCGTGTTAGCAGGAAGCATTGCTATGATTTCTAGTAGTGCCTGCTGCATTTTTTCCGGTTCGTTGAGTTGATGGATTTACGGCCCCTTGACATTTTTACTTTTAATTTCTTGTCGGCGCTACACCTCCTAAATGCCTTATTGGATTTCGAAGAAATCTTGGCAGGAAGCATTGGTAAGATGTCTAGTTGTGCATGTCGCGCTTTTATTCCAATGCGCTGATTTATGACAGAGTTATGGCCCTTTGACATTTTTACTTTAAATTTCTTGTCGGCGCTACTCCTCCTAAACAGCTTGTTGGATTTCTACAGAATTTTGCAGGAAGCCTCAGTACTGAAGGGAATTTTATGTCGACAACCCTTGATATAAGAGCCGTTTTAGCCAGTAGAGTGTCCACAGGCCCACTAGGGCCTCTTGTTTTTAATAGAATGCATTTAAATGTCATCTCAGCAATCTGCAAACTCCATTGTTTTTAGTTACTAAAATGTTTACAAACTTTCATTTAAGCATCATTGACCTTTTTATTTTTAAGTCCAGCCCCTGTTAGGCGAGACATGTGAATCCGCGGATTTCTTGTTGACAATAATTTTTTGTTTTCATGCCTAACGCTAGTGAGCATTAGCTATCGAAACAGTAAACTGTTGGCAATACATAATGTTATAAATGTGTCGCATGTATGTTGTATAAAATGTATTTTCAAGTATACAGTATTGTATGGGATTATTTAAAAAATAGCCTCTTTTTTATAAATGGGTTTAGTACCCAGGCGGAATGAACAGTTTAAAAACATGGTAGTTCATGAATTACCATGGTAGTTCATGGTCAGGACACCATGGTAGACCATGTTTTGATAAATGGCAATTGATGGTCCATGACCCTGGTCTCTGATCATGGTAGTTCATGGTCTCTGACCATTGTCAACCATGGCCTCTGGTAGACCATGGTCAGATACCATGAACTATCATAGTCAGAGAACATGTTACTACAATGATACCCCATGAAATACCATGGTTAACCATGAACTACATGGTAGACTATGATAGTTTGTGGTCTCTGACCATGTTCAACCATGGTCTCTGGTAGACCATGGACTACCATGGTCAAACACCATGGATTTTTTCATGCAAATCTTTTTTCCCACACAAAATTTCAAACTTAGCAAAATCTTCTCCCAAAATGCACCGTTGTCCATTTCCTTAAATAACCAGATGTAAAATCATTTATCTTATAACACCCATCTAGCAGTATTTACCTGCTTCTTGCAGCCCTAATAAACATTACTATCTACCAGTGCTAAGGCTTTGACTTGGATGTGAATATATCACTTATTCCACAAGTCTATGATTTCAACAGAAACATCTGCACCATTCCTTAGTCTAATTTATTCAATAGTTTTACAACTTGTCTTTGTTCTTGTTATGCACTTTTATTGAAATCTAAAGAGAAATTGCAAAAAAAGTACTTATTCTCTGTTTAAAAAAAAGTTCAAATATAAGTATATACCAGGGTTTGACATTTGTCAGTTGACAGTTGTCCCCCTGTCCTGTGCCATGTAGATTCTACTGGGGACAAGTTAATTGTCCCAGGTGACCTGTCCTACGGACAACTAAATTGATAACAAGAAATGAATTTTACATCTTTAAAACTTGTGACTGAAAAAATGTCAAAACATTGGTGAGCACATTGTAAATGACAAATAAAAACCATCTTGTTTTCATTGGTGGAATGCAACTGAGGGAATGTAATGTCACTTTCATGATTAAACTTGTTTTTTGTATTTTACATGAAGTGCAGGGACAAGTAAATTTGATTGGGGACAAGTAAATTGTGTAAGTTACTTGTCCTATCTGAACAAAATTAATTTCAAACCCTGCATTCACTAAAACTTTATCAAAAGTTCACTGCAATTTTTTTCATGAACATTTGTCAAATATCTAGAGTACAGTTTGTTTTCCAAAAGTCAGTGATTTCATCACATTTTCACTCAGTTTAATTCTTTATATATTTAAAGACTATGGTCAACCATGGTTTCCAAATCTCAACCATGGTCAACCATGGTCAAAGATGGTAAAGATGGATAAAACCATGGTTTTTGATGGTCTACCATGTTAGTTCATGGTTGTCAATTAAAAACCATGGTGACCATGGTAAACCATGTTCTCCATTTCGCCTGGGTAAGAAAAGGCACATTCCTCCTATGCGGCAATTTCATTAAAACCCTTTATCACGCTGCGATACTCCACGTTACTAAGGATCTGACAACACTGCATTGAAGAACACTTCTGATTGACCTTACGATTGGCCAATCAAATTTCAGCCTACAAAATTGCTCGGTATTTGACTACTTCACTGCGCATGTCACATTTCAGTAAAATACTCTAGCTGTCTACACTCGGTATTGAAAGAGACCATGTCCGTAACTTTTAACTTATAAAACACAAAATAATATTGTTTTGACAAACATAACACACCAACTACTATTGATTATTTACTGAAAAAACTCCACAAGATTGACGAAATTCAATAGCGGTACAAAAAAATGACCCGATTTACACTGAAATTACACAAGTGTAAAACGTAGTTTAATTTTTCACTGCCGGAACTACTTTTTTTTTTCAATATCAAGAACAACTTTTTTTTTTATTTGTTTAGAAAATAACTGTTTAATATATATCAGTTGGCTGTAAATGGTCTAACTAAGAAAATGAGCTATAGTTCTGAAAACTGGTCAAGTATTCAAGAATTGTTGTCATTGATAGTGAAAAATGTCAGTTGGTCATATTTTGCAAAAACTAATTTTTCCGAAAGTTGCTATGAAAGTTATATCATTGGATTGGAAATAACTTATCTAAGAAAATGAGTCATAGCTTATTGAATCGGTTAAGTGGTTTAGAAGTTAGGGGAATTAAAAACAGCAATTTTATCATATTAAGCCAATGACGTCGTCAACTTCTTATTTATTTTTCTGCATACTACAGTACACTTTGATTATAAAGCATAACATAAAAGAAAATGTGTTAGTTTTGTCGTGAATAACAGATTTGATTCCATCTCCAAGTGATCAAACTTCTCAACCTTCACTATTTTCACTCATGCTTCGCATTCGTGAAAATATAAAGTTTTCACACTTCTCGATGAAATAAAACCTGTTAGTCACTCCAAAACAACAAATATCCTCTATTTATTAATATATAGTTACAATAGTATTTCATTCACCTTTTGACATGTTTTATTTACTATTTATTTTATTTATTATAAAATACATCATTTTTATGAGCTATATATTACATAGAGTTATACAGGGAAAATCTTTAAACAATTTTTTCTCTGAAACCACGAATTTTGACTAAACTTCTTATGGTTAAGTGAATGGTTTTCAAACTGTTAAAATTAAATCAATGCGACATTTGGCCAAGTTGCCCACCATAGAAAAAATCTTTTAATTACTCCTTTTACTCTGGGCACCTAGGCCAGTGAGTTCAAATCCCATCTGAGGTAAACCTTTTATGCTCATAAAAAAAAAGTTGCGAATTCTCCTGTAAAAGTTGTTTAGCAACCAATTTTTGTGTTCGTAATAATTATTGCCTTCCTCTATCAGTGTGTTTTCTGTCAATTTCCAACAGCTATTCAAATAATAAAAAGTAAAAGTCATTTATTCAAGCCCTTTTAGTGTGTATGTTTTGGAATTTAACTGTTTCTTTTAAATGTTTTGGCAAAGCCAATTATTAATTACTCATTTCTTGGTAAGATATGTATTTATATTACAGATTGTGACATGGCAACCTCACCAACAAATGGGAGTTTTAAATTGCACCTCCCGACAGTAGCAGGACAGATGGTCACGTACACGTGTGATGTGGGTTACGTATTGTCAGGTGTATCGGTCAGGACGTGTTTGACAGGATCATGGAGTGATCCAGAACCCACCTGTGTGATAGGTGAGACAATATCTTATGTAGCTTGGTATAATACAAGGCATAACTGACCTGTCTGCATTGGCTTGTCCTAAGAGTGAAATTTCTGGAGATATGAAATAAAAAGCGTAATATTTTAGGGTATTATAATAACATTTTTTGCATTGACACTGCCAGTGTTTGTTAACATAATGCAACTGGTGACATTGTTGGAGCGCAATTTAGGTATGTGACTTTTATTCACTCTGTATGTAAGCTAAGATTATCAAAGCCATCGGTAAGATAGGATTTCATTATTGTATTAGCTCGACTCGATAGCAGAGCTTATGGCGAGTTGTCCAGCCGTCGTCCGTCGTTAACTTTTTGTTTCATTAAGAAGATGGGTCCTTCATTTTCCATCCAATCTTCACCAATTAAATATCAATGAAAGCTCAGACTATTATGAAAACCAGCCAGATTGGACCAGTAACAGCAGGACTTAAGTTCCTTGATTTAGTTAAAAAGCTATATTTTGCCATCGTTAAGACAATAGGGCCTACATTTTTCATCCGATTTTTACCAAGATTGATATATCACATGAAAAGTTCAGACTATTTCAAAAACCTGCCAGGTCGGACTAGTAACAGAGTTAGAAAACCAGCCAGATTGGACCATTTACACCGGAGTTATGGCCCTTGATTTTCTTAAATATGCTATATTTTGTCTTGTTAAGACGATAGGGACTTCATTTTTCATCCGATCTTTACTTTACCAGGTGGTTAATAGCAATGAACGCTCAGAGTAGTTAGAAAACTAGGCCAAGGAAAAACCTGGTTATTAGATTGGGGTATGTCATTTGGGGGTGTGCGAGCGTGCAGGCATGCTTAACCAGCTTTTCCTTGATACACGGAAAACCTGGTTATTATTTTTTATTAAATTGTATGTCGTATGTGTGCGAGAGGGCGGCGTCAGGAGTTGATGGATTTACGGCCCCTTGGCATTTTTACTTTTAATTTCTTGTCGGCGCTACTCCTCCTAAATGCCTTATTGGATTTCGAAGAAATCTTGGCAGGAAGCATCGGTAAGATGTCTAGTTGTGCATGTCACGCTTTTATTCCAATGCGCTGATTTATGACAGAGTTATGGCCCTTTGACATTTTTACTTTAAATTTCTTGTCGGCGCTACTCCTCCTAAACAGCTTGTTGGATTTCTACAGAATTTTGCAGGAAGCCTCAGTACTGAAGGGAATTTTATGTCGACAACCCTTGATATAAGAGCCGTTTTAGCCAGTAGAGTGTCCACAGGCCCACTAGGGCCTCTTGTTTTTAATAGAATGCATTTAAATGTCATCTCAGCAATCTGCAAACTCCATTGTTTTTAGTTACTAAAATGTTTACAAACTTTCATTTAAGCATCATTGACCTTTTTATTTTTAAGTCCAGCCCCTGTTAGGCGAGACATGTGAATCCGCGGATTTCTTGTTGACAATAATTTTTTGTTTTCATGCCTAACGCTAGTGAGCATTAGCTATCGAAACAGTAAACTGTTGGCAATACATAATGTTATAAATGTGTCGCATGTATGTTGTATAAAATGTATTTTCAAGTATACAGTATTGTATGGGATTATTTAAAAAATAGCCTCTTTTTTATAAATGGGTTTAGTACCCAGGCGGAATGAACAGTTTAAAAACATGGTAGTTCATGAATTACCATGGTAGTTCATGGTCAGGACACCATGGTAGACCATGTTTTGATAAATGGCAATTGATGGTCCATGACCCTGGTCTCTGACCATGGTAGTTCATGGTCTCTGACCATTGTCAATCATGGCCTCTGGTAGACCATGGTCAGATACCATGAACTATCATAGTCAGAGAACATGTGACAACAATGATACCCCATGAAATACCATGGTTAACCATGAACTACCATGGTAGACTATGATAGTTTGTGGTCTCTGACCATGTTCAACCATGGTCTCTGGTAGACCATGGACTACCATGGTCAAACACCATTGACATATCAAAGACATCCACTTGACATAATCATACATTTAAACATAGACTTTTTGAATCATCCATTTACTACTCATTGTACTATACATTTTGGGTATAGACATTTTCATTTTATTTCAACAGTAATATCAGTAAAATAAGTGTGCACAATTTCAGATAATTTCTTAATGCATCATTTAAACATCATGGACTTCATTAATAAATATTAAATGAGATTAAGCAAAATCCAGTAGGTAACTAACTCAAATAAAACAGCTCAGATATTAAAAACACTGTTGGCATTTTATGTTATGCAGTTAGGTTAAACATTTTCTAATATGAGCTTACAGTGTCAAATTAGCATTATTTCTTTTCTACATGTAGAAAATTGAAACTTCTTACCTTATTTGTCAATTATTCCATGTTATGTTAGGTTTCACTTGTAACTATAACCTTCTAATTCAGTGTTTGACAACATAGTCCAGATATATACATTAAATCCACACACATTTTGCAGGGAAACACAGAATTAATTAAGTTAAATGGACACTACTTAAGCCTTTTTTCATGCAAATCTTTTTTCCCACACAAAATTTCAAGCTTAGCAAAATCTTCTCCCAAAATGCACCGTTGTCCATTTCCTTAAATAACCAGATGTAAAATCATTTATCTTATAACACCCATCTAGCAGTATTTACCTGCTTCTTGCAGCCCTAATAAACATTACTATCTACCAGTGCTAAGGCTTTGACTTGGATGTGAATATATCACTTATTCCACAAGTCTATGATTTCAACAGAAACATCTGCACCGTTCCTTAGTCTAATTTATTCAATAGTTTTACAACTTGTCTTTGTTCTTTTTATGCACTTTTATTGAAATCTAAAGAGAAATTGCAAAAAAAGTACTTATTCTCTGTTTAAAAAAAAGTTCAAATATAAGTATATACCAGGGTTTGACATTTGTCAGTTGACAGTTGTCCCCCTGTCCTGTGCCATGTAGATTCTACTGGGGACAAGTTAATTGTCCCAGGTGACCTGTCCTACGGACAACTAAATTGATAACAAGAAATGAATTTTACATCTTTAAAACTTGTGACTGAAAAAATGTCAAAACATTGGTGAGCACATTGTAAATGACAAATAAAAACCATCTTGTTTTCATTGGTGGAATGCAACTGAGGGAATGTAATGTCACTTTCATGATTAAACTTGTTTTTTGTATTTTACATGAAGTGCAGGGACAAGTAAATTTGATTGGGGACAGGTAAATTGTGTAAGTTACTTGTCCTATCTGAAAAAAAATAATTTCAAACCCTGCATTCACTAAAACTTTATCAAAAGTTCACTGCAATTTTTTTCATGAAAATTTGTCAAATATCTAGAGTACAGTTTGTTTTCCAAAAGTCAGTGATTTCATCACATTTTCACTCAGTTTAATTCTTTAAATATTTAAAGACTATGGTCAACCATGGTCTCCAAATCTCAACCATGGTCAACCATGGTCAAAGATGGTAAAGATGGATAAAACCATGGTTTTTGATGGTCTACCATGTTAGTTCATGGTTGTCAATCAAAAACCATGGTGACCATGGTAAACCATGTTCTCCATTTCGCCTGGGTAAGAAAATGCACATTCCTCCTATGCGGCAATTTCATTAAAACCCTTTATCACGCTGCGATACTCCACGTTACTAAGGATCTGACAACACTGCATTGAAGGTCACGTCAGATTGACCTTACGATTGGCCAATCAAAGTTCAGCCTACAAAATTGCTCGGTATTTGACTACTTCATTGCGCATGTCACATTTCAGTAAAATACTCTAGCTGTCTACACTCGGTATTGAAAGAGACCATGTCCGTAACTTTTAACTTATAAAACACAAAATAATATTGTTTTGACAGACATAACACACCAACTACTATTAATTATTTACTGAAAAAACTCCACAAGATTGACGAAATTCAATAGCGGTACAAAAAAATGTCCCGATTCACACTGAAATTACACAAGTGTAAAATGTAGTTTAATTTTTTCACTGCCGGAACTACTTTTTTTTTTCAATATCAAGAACAACTTTTTTTTTTATTTGTTTAGAAAATAACTGTTTAATATATATCAGTTGGCTGTAAATGGTCTAACTAAGAAAATGAGCTATAGTTCTGAAAACTGGTCAAGTATTTAAGAAATGTTGTCATTGATAGTGAAAAAAGTCAGTTGGTCATATTTTGCAAAAACTAATTTTTCCGAAAGTTGCTATGAAAGTTATATCATTGGATTGGAAATAACTTATCTAAGAAAATAAGTCATAGCTTATTGAATCGGTTAAGTGGTTTAGAAGTTAGGGGAATTAAAAACAGCAATTTTATCATATTAAGCCAATGACGTCGTCAACTTCTTATTTATTTTTCTGCATACTACAGTACACTTTGATTATAAAGCATAACATAAAAGAAAATGTGTTAGTTTTGTCGTGAATAACAGATTTGATTCCATCTCCAAGTGATCAAACTTCTCAACCTTCACTATTTTCACTCATGCTTCGCATTCGTGAAAATATAAAGTTTTCACACTTCTCGATGAAATAAAACCTGTTAGTCACTCCAAAACAACAAATATCCTCTATTTATTAATATATAGTTACAATAGTATTTCATTCACCTTTTGACATGTTTTATTTACTATTTATTTTATTTATTATAAAATACATTATTTTTATGAGCTATATATTACATAGAGTTATACAGGGAAAATCTTTAAACAATTTTTTCTCTGAAACCACGAATTTTGACTAAACTTCTTATGGTTAAGTGAATGGTTTTCAAACTGTTAAAATTAAATCAATGCGACATTTGGCCAAGTTGCCCACCATAGAAAAAATCTTTTAATTACTCCTTTTACACTGGGCACCTAGGCCAGTGAGTTCAAATCCCATCTGAGGTAAACCTTTTATGCTCATAAAAAAAAAGTTGCGAATTCTCCTGTAAAAGTTGTTTAGCAACCAATTTTTGTGTTCGTAATAATTATTGCCTTCCTCTATCAGTGTGTTTTCTGTCAATT